>VSMD01041941.1:0-82085 GCA_008750895.1 Mirza zaza
TGAGACAGAGTCTCACTTTATTGCCCAGGCTAGAGTGAGTGCCATGGCGTCAGCCTAGCTCACAGCAACCTCAAACTCCTGGGCTCAAGCAATCCTGCTGCCTCAGCCTCCCAAGTAGCTGGGACTACAGGCATGTGCCACCATGCCCGGCTAATTTTTTCTATATATATTAGTTGGCCAATTAATTTCTTTCTATTTATAGTAGAGATGGGGTCTCGCTCTTGCTCAGGCTGGTCTCGAACTCCTGAGCTCAAAGGATCCGCCCACCTCGGCCTCCCAGAGAGCTAGGATTACAGGCTTGAGCCACCGCGCCCGGCCCCTGTATGTTATTTTTTCACATGTTTCTTTACATATGTTATAAAGTACATATATTATGTTTATAATTTTAATTCATTAATATGAGAATAAATACATTTTTGTTTTGTTTTCAGCAGGTTCCTGATATGGCTACGCTTTTTGTATTTATCCTGCTTTTGGGTTGATGATCTTCTAAAACCAGTGGCCTGATGCCTTTCATTAGCATCAGACATTTTCTTTGTTATCTCTGCCAATATCGCTTTTGTTTAGTATGCCCGCTCTTTCTTTCTGGAAATCCAGTTACCCATATGCTAGGCCTTCTGAGTGTTTCTCATATTTCAGTTATGCTATGTTTGTTTTTCTCAGCTTTCAGGCCTTTGATTTTTTTTTTCCTGTTTTAGAGTACACCAATCTTATCTTATTCTCAGATCAATCTGTTATTAAAATTATCCTATGATTTTATATTCAGATATCTTAGCTTAGGTTACTAACATATAAATTTAATTCTTCTTATATAGATTCTAATTCCTTGTTCCAATTTTCCATTATTTATAGATTAAACCTTGATTTCCTAATCAACTTTTATCATATTATTTAACTCTGGATTATGCAAAATGACCAGTTAGTACCTTTGAATACACTCTGTTCATCATTTCTCTTCATCCTCCACATTGGGTCAGTTATGTCATGATATTTACATTATTATTATGAGATACAATAACAATTTTCTTTTTGGGCACAGTATTATCTTTAATTATTTTAGAGAAATGTTTCTCCATTTAGTCTCAGAAGAAATAAATATTACAGTTCCTTTTCTCTTCTGATCTCTGGGTGAGCATATGACTTCCACATTAAATCATTTATTGGACTTCATCGCCATGGCAACAGTAATCACTAGAGGCATCTGCAACAAACCTTCCTGGATAAATACTGGGTAAAAACAATGCCTAACTCACTGGGGTTTCCAAGTTTGGAGACTGTAAACCTCTGGTTGGTAGAAGCGATCTTTCCTGCAATATTCAGGAAGCCTAATTGTGAATGACATAAATGACAGAAGAGATTACAGGTAATAGATGAATAAATATGGAGAACTGAAGATATAATATAGGTCCTTGGATCCAGCAGTTTACAAATACAAATACCCTAGACATGCACATTACTTGAGTCAAGAGATTCCTTTTTTTCATGAACGTACTTTTGTTTGTGTTATGTACAATTAAAATGGTCCAATTGAAATAAATATCAACATTTCACACTTATGTTCTGTGAATTGGGGATCCAAATATATATTGCATTATTGTAATGTAGATGTCACTCGCTACAGAACTAAGCAGTGAGGCAGAATTCTACAATCCATTGCCATCCTGTCTGTGTTATTCAAAGGAGAGGTGACAAGTATCATAGAGCAAATGTGTTAAATTTATATCAGAATTTGATATAGTTGATCAAATAGTTGATCAAATAGTTGATCAAAGTGATGTTTTATGTTAGTTTTCTTCATACTCAGATCATTATTTTTCCCTTTTATATAACAACAATAAATATTAAGCCTTCACTTTTTTAGTCATGCTATTTTCTCCATGGATATGCTTTCTTTTAGAAGATGTTATTTTTTCCTCAGAGCCCTTCCTCAGATGTGCCCTTTCAATAAGCTAATTGCTTTTGGAATCTGCTATATAAATGCCATTCTAGAATTTCTGTTCCTAATTTTCCTGGCTTATATCCAATCTTTTCTGGATTTAATTTTTCTTTTCACTTTCTTTTTCAAATGAGGGGGAAATTTACTGAACTTTTTTTACATAAATATATTTTAACATTTTATTTATTAATATTTTATTTAATGTGTTTACATAAATATTCATATATAGTCTTTATTTTGATATGTAATTCTCTAATTGCTATACATCTGTACACTTAAAAGCCACTGGCATACATTCAGCATAAACAATCTATTCTATGAGATTTTATTATAGATAGAATCTTCTCTGTACAATATAAGATTAATACATTTCTAATTGGTCTTGGAAGATAGAGTATTCATACTATTATTTGGTTAAGAATATTTACTCTAATATGTAAAGTTACTACTACAGGACTGTATTTGAACATATTTGTACATATTTCCATATGTATATGGCAATGCTATATACTCATACAAAAACATATATATGTGTTTATAAATTAGAATTACTTAGTATACAGTTCTTTGGGGGCTGATTATCAAAAAAGATATCTGAATAATAAGGAATGCTTTCAATGAAGATTTAGAGTGTTATTGCATGTCAAGCACTGTTCTAGTATCAGCTTGAAATGTTTAACAGACACAGAAGAGCTCTCCGGAAGTACACTTTTTGGTAGTTGTGTAGGTAATTTGGATTAAGATTTTTTTGTTTAAAAAATATTAGCAAGTAATAAGTCTAGTTATAATTTTAAATAAATTTTGTGGGAATATTGCATACTATTTGAATACTAGACAAAAGTTTCAGTTAAAGCGGGTAGGGAAAGAAGATTGAGGAAAGAGATTACTTGTATTTATTCTATAAATAACCCTCAAAGATTATTCTTTCTATCTATCTATCCACAGATCTATCATCTTATCTATCTACTTATATATATGGGTTTATTATATATATATAAACACATATATGTTATTTTTTTAATTTTTATAAGATACTATGAGGTAGGCATTACCATATTTATTTTTCATGTAAAGACTCTGTGTATTAAAGATGTTACACCTTAGATTATCCAACTAGTGTCAGCATTGTGAGTTCATTCAAAGTCTCTGTGACTTTATACAATACTATTGTACTCTGTGATTTTGTATACAACTACTGTAAGTGAACAATACTTTTTACAGACTAGTATATTACATGTAGGTCAAGTTATCAAAACTGGGATGCTTGCTTGTATCCTCCTATACCCAAGTTGAAATTTAATTACCATTATAACAATATTAAAAGATGGGACCTTTAAGAGGTGCTTAGGTCATTAGGGAATTTTCTGATGCCATTATCAGTGAGGTGGGTTTGTTATTGTGGGAGTAGTTTCTCCCCACTTGCTCTTTTTCTTGCCCTCTTTTTGCCTCTCTACCACGTGATGCCTTCTGTCACATAACGATGCAGCAAGGCCATTGCCAGATGCTAGTGATTTGAAATAGGACTTTCCAGCCTCCAGAGCTGAGAGACAATCTGTTTCAGTTCATCATCGTTTACCCAATCTGTGTGTAATATTCTGTTATAGCAACACAAAGTGGACTACAACAGAAATTGCTACCAAGGAGTCCGCTTTGGAACTGGTAATGAACAGAGGCTGTAAGAGTTTGGAGGAGCAAGCTAGAAAAAGTTTATATTGCCATGAATGTCACAGTAAGGCTGCTTCAGGTAAGGGCTCAGAAGAGAGCTGCAGGGAAAATCTGAAACATTGCAGAGATTACTTGAGTGATGGTGATCAGAAGGTTGGTACAAATATGAATGTTAAAAACAATTCTGATGAGGGCTCAGATGCAAATGAGGAATAAGATATTGGGAACTGGAGCAAAGACCGTCCTTGTTATAGAGTAGCAAAAAACTTTGCTGAATTGTGTTAATTTAAGTCTAAGGGATTTATGGAAGACAGAATTTAAAAGCAATGAATGAGGATATCTGGCAAAAGAAATCTGTAAGCAGCAAAGCGTTGAGGGAACTGAATGGCTATTTTTAACTGCATATAGTAAAATGTGAGAGAAGAAAAATGATTTAAAGACAGAATTTATTTCTTATAAAAAGTAACAGAATGTAAAGATTTGGAAAATCTTCAGCCTGGTCATATAAAAAACAAAAAAGTGTGCAAAGGTGTGACCAAGAGACCTTTGGATAAAGGAATTAGTATGGCTAGAAGGGAGTCGGGTGTTCTTCATCAAGACAATGGGAGAATGACATCTAAGCATTTCAGAGGTCTCTGAGGCAGCCCCAAGAGAGTGGTCAGGGCATCCATGGGAAATCATTTGCTGCTCTGCCCCTCCTCACGTCTCTTCTCCCCACACCCCAGTGCAGGGCCCCTTGGTTGCCCCAGCCAGGGCTCCATTAGACCCAGGTACAGTTTCAGGGGGCACAAGGAGTAAGCCTTAGCAGCATCCATGTGGAGACTAAGGGACAGTCTCCACTAAGGGCTGTGGAGACTGTCTAGGTCCTGGGCAGATACCTGCTGCAGTGTGGAGCCACCACAGATAATCGTCACCAGGGCCATGCCTAGTGGTGCTGAAGGGGTGGGGCTATCCCAGGCCCCCAGAACTGTAGAACTGCCTGCGTCCAACTCCACCCCAGGCGAGCTGCAGGCCTGGGGCTATCCTGTGGGGGCTGTTATGGAAACCGAGCTCAGCAAAGCCACGGATGCTTCTCAGGGCCTGAGGGGCCCAACCACTGCCCCAGTGTGTCCAGGAAGCAGAACATGGACTCAAAGAAGATCACTCGCATCACTCCCAAGCTTTAAAATTTGATGTTGTTCTCACAGTTGGGTTTGGGACTTACTTGGGACCAGTTAATCCTTTCTTCTTGCCCATTTCTCCCTTTTGGATAAAGAATGTCTACCCTATTCCTGTTGCACCACAGTATTTGGGTAGTCGATAATGTGTTCGATTCCACAGGCTCAAAGCTGGAGGTGAAAGTACCTCAGAATGAATCATGCCCCAATGCTCTCCCATATCTGATTTCCATGAGACTTTGAACTTGAACTTTTAAGTTGATACAAGTTAAGACGTTGGGAACTATTTGGATGAAATGAAAGTATTTCGCATGTGAAAAGGAGATGAGTTTAGGGGGTCTGGGGTGGAATGCTATAGTTTGAATGTTTGTTTCTCCATAAATAATGTTGAAATTTAATTATCATAGTAACAGTAATATGAAGTGGGGCCTTTAAGAGCTGTGTGGGTCACGAGGTCTCCACCCTCATGAATGAATTAATGACATTATCCTGGCAGTAGGTTCACTTCCTTGTGTTTGTTTTCTCACGCTCTCTTTGTTCTTTCACCATGTGATGCTTTCCGCTGAGTTAGGATGCAGCCAGAGGGCCCTCACCAGAGCTAGTGCCCTGTACTGGGCTTCCCAGTCTCTGAACTGTGAGCCAACCAAATTCTGTTCTTTGTAAATTAGCTAGTCTGTGGTATTCCTTTATAGTGGCACAGAAAAGACTAAGGCATGGGGGTTCATTTTTTAAAAATCAAGTTTGAACTTGAGATCCAGGTTAAACACCTGGAACTGATGATGGTTTTATCATGGTACCTGCTTTCTCTTCCTACTAAGATTAAGACATGAATGAACTTATTTTATCTTCCTGAATAAAAATTTGTATTAGCTTCCCATAGGTGTACTATATAGGTAAACCTATTAATAAAGCAGGGTTTCAAACACATCCTATGATTTGTACCCTATCCCTTTCTAGTCTCATTTTTGTTGTGACTCTATTAGTACACTAAGATCCAGTTATGTTCAGATTTTCTCCTTTTCTTTCACTTGCCACGTTTCCTCCCCGTTTGTAGGAAGTTGTATATGGAGTTTTGTCCACATGAAACACACCTGCCTCATCCCCTCATCAAGCTGACTCTTCTCTTCACTGACTATTCACTCTCAGGTCAACCATTACTTATGCCAATATTTTTTTCTAAATTTCGAAGACCAGATTATCTATCCTTAATTCAAGTTTTTATAGTGTACTGCACTTTCCTTTCTACTGTGCTTCTGATGCTACATTATGATTGCTAATTTAGTTGTTGTATCACCTGCTTACTTCTAAATTCCACCAGGATGAAAACTGGGCCAATCTTGCTCAAAATTCATCTCATGTACTGAGTCTGATATCTGGTTTCAATACATAGTTATTCAATGAATGATTTGTTAAACTGATAACATCATTAATTTTTTAAAAATAAGAGTCATATTAGCTCTAAGTTATTGACTAAAATAGGGAATAGCAATGAATTCTACTCTCGAAGAATAAAATTAATAGAAGACTTATGGGTGATTTCAATTGTAAGATTCTATACATCTGTAGTTTGGATTTATTTTATTATGCAAAAATAAATATAATGTTTCAAATGACTACTATATATTTATGTGTCTCTACATATTAAATATGGCAGAATATTAGGTTGTATGTATATGAAATATATTTTAACCATATGACATAAATCTCCAGAGTTTAGAAGATAGAGTACCTTAATTAATTTTGTGATAAAATATATATACTTCTGACTCTGTTCTTATCCTTTCTGCATTGTGTGAATGTGAAAACTTGTTGGTCTGAATGGACACAAAAAGTCAATTATGGAAAAAGATGTAAATTTTATAATTTTACACAAAAATATTAAAGTATGATAATTTATTACTTAATTTAGTGTGGTTCTCATGTTAGTGATTGAAAACTTAGAGAAAGAAGTTGGCCTGCTCAAAACCATTTGTTGCGATCTCATTATGAAATGCCGATTCAAAAATGTATGTGTTTTTAAAAAAATAAAATTATTTCTGTTCTGGGTCAACATATTCAATAGAAGGCCAGTGGATTTATGTCAAATTTCCAATGAGCAGGGGGAATTTCCTAATTAACAGTATCACATAAGGAGTGAGAAAAAAAATCAATCAATGTAGTCTGGCATTAATTAACTCATTTCAATACAAGAGGCCGAGGCATTGATTCTTGCTCCTCATTGTACAGGTCTCCAGCACTGATGAACTGTAATGAATTAAACTTCTAATTCATAGCTTCCACTGTAGAATTCATGATTTTCAGCTTTACTGAAGGAAGTCTACTTGTCCAATTATAGGACCTATTTTTAGTTTGTAAAAATATATAAATGTTCTTATCATTACTTCAAATGATTTAAATCAGTCCAGTACACTCATGCATTCAGAAGAAAAACATTACATCATTTTTCTTTGTTGAAAATATTAATTTTAAAATAATATTTTAATAATAAATAAAATATAGTACTTGGTTAGGCAGAATAAATATTATATCAATGATATTACATTTTCTCAATCATTGGAAACATTTACTGATTTTGAGTACCTGTGCTACTTTTTAAACCTCTCAAATATTTAGCTTCATAATCTATAAAATAGAAAAAATACCAATAGCACTTCTGAGGATTATTGTGAGAATTGAATGAGCTATGCAGGTAAGTACCTAGAAAAATGCTTTACACCTAGTAAACTCCCAACACATGCTAATTATTAGTATTAAAATAGAACAATAAGATTGTGATTATTTATTTTTTTATTTTTATTTTTTTTATTTCAGCATATTATGGGGGCACAAATGTTAAGGTTATGTATATTGCCCATGCCCGTACTTCCCCCTCGAGTCAGAGCTTCAAGCGTGACCATCCCCCAAACGTTGTGCATCTCGGTCATTATGTTTGTATATACCCATCCCCTCCTCCCCCTCCTGCCTGCCCAACTCCCGATAAATGTTATTCCTATATGTCCACTTAGGTGTTGATCCGTTAATACCAATTTGCTGGTGAGTACATCTGGTGCTTGTTTTTCCATTCTTGAGATACTTCACTTAGTAGAATGGGTTCCAGCTCTATCCAGGAAAACACAAGAGGTGCTAGATCACCATTGTTTCTTAAAGATGAATAGTACTCCATGGTATACATATACCACATTTTCTTAATCCACTCATGTATTGATGGGCACTTGGGTTGTTTCCACAACTTTGCAATTGTGAATTGTGCTGCTATAAACATTCAAGTGCAGGTGTCTTTTTCATATAGTGAAGATTGTGATTATTAATATTTGCACTCTTCCTCTTTTGATCAAATTGATCAATTAGCAATTCCATTCCTATTTTGATGTTAATGAGATAATTGTACATATCAATCAATAAATGAGTGAACAAAATTCAATACCTCAAAATCTAACTATGATTTCCTTTATTATCGAAGGGTAAGAATAATTCATATTCAAATGTCCACTTTTTTTTACTTCACTTATATCCACACATTTCTAGTTTAGCAGTAGTTGATTTCATTGCCATAGTGACACAACACAATTTTCATCTATATCTTTTGCTAATTAATTTAATCTTCTTCTACACAAGAAAACACTGACCTCTATGTCACATTTGTTCTTTTTTTAATGAAAAGTTTCATAATCATAATTGCGTGGTGGATTGTGTGTGTCCTTCTCCCAGAATCATATCACATAGATATAGAAACACCGGAAAAGGAAATTTTAGAGAAGAAAGAATGGGACAAATAAGAGAAGATTGACATACATAGCTAAAATTTATTAATTCTTTTAAAAGACTAGTTTCCAAACCACTAGAATTCAAAAATCACTGAGTATATTTATTAAAATAATAATACTTGGTATCTTAATCAGGCCATGTTGCTATAACAGAATCCTACAGATCAGATGGCTTAAACAATAAACATTTATTTCTATGGATCTGGATGCTACAATGTCCAAGGTCAAGGTGCAGCAGCTTCCATATCTGGTAAGAACTTTCTTCCTGGTTTGTTATCTCTTCACATGGTAGAGAATACAGAGAGAAATAAGGAGAAAGAGAGAGAGAAAGAGAGGGAAGAGAAGAGAATAGAGCACTTCTGTCTTGTGTTTCTTCTTGTAAGAGCAATATTCTGGCCAGGTGCAGTGGCTCGAGCCTGTAATCCTAGCACTTTGGGAAGCTGAGGCAGGAGTATTGCTTGAGGCTAGGAGTTTGAGACTAGCCTGAGCTTGAACAAGATCCCAACTCTACAAAAAATAGAAAAATTAGCCAGGCATGGTGGTGCCTACCTATAGTTCCAGCTACTTGGGAGGTTGAGGTAGGAGGATAGCTTCAGCTCAGGAGTTTGAGGCTGCAGTGGTGTACTATGAAGAGGCCACTACAGTCCAGCCTGAGTGACAGAGGGAGACACTGTCTCAAAAAAAAAAAAAAAAAATAGAAATATTCCCATCAAAGGCTTTGGGCTGTCATGATCTCATATAAATTCAATCACTCCCAAAGGCTCCACCTCCTAATATCATCACATGTGGTTGGGATTTCAACACATGAATTTAGTCCATAACAACCCCGTAATTCCTATGACACTCCTTCTCTATTCTAATAAATTGTAATTTACAAGAAAGCACCTTTAAAATTTTTAAATTCATGATTTTTGCATACTATTCTCTGCTTGGAAGACTCTCTGGCTATTATGATAGCACTTTTTCTGCTAAAAGCTGTGCCCGGTAGATAGTAGTAGACCTACCCTCACTTATTCAAAAATGTTACCTTTCATGAATCTAAGCATTTGTAGCCAATTGATTGTCAACAAAGGTGCTAATACATACATTAGCACCTTCAATAAATTATGCTGGGAAAATTGGATGGATATCCATATGCAGAAAATGAAACTAGACCTCTATCTCTCACCATATACAAAAATCAACTCAAAATCCATTAAAAATTTAAATTTAAGACTAAAAACCATGAAACTACTTGAAGAAAACACAAGGGAACACTTCAGGACATTGGCCTGGGCAAAAATGTTTTATTTAGACCTTGAAAACACACCTAAAGCAGGAAATGGAATTGTACCAAACTAAAAATCCTCAACAAAGTGAAGAGACAACCTACAGCGTGGGAGAAAATATTTGCAAACTATCCATCTGAGAAAGGATTAATATCTAGAATATATAAGGAGCTCAAGAGCATAAAAACAAGTAATCTAATTAATAATGGACAAATGATATGAATAGCTATTTCTCAAAAGGAGATATATAAATGCCAAAAGGTCTAAGAAGAAATGTTCAACATCACAAATCATCATAAATGCAAATCAAGACCACACTGAAATATCATCTTCTGACCCTAGTCAAAATGGTTATTATCAAAAACACAAAAAATAACAAACGCAGGTAAAGAAGCAGAGAAAAAGGAACCCTTTAAAACTGTTGGTGGGATAGTAAATTAGCACAGCCATAATGAAAAACAGTATGAAGATTCCTTGAAAAGCTAAAAATAGAAATACCACCTGCTCCAGCAATCCCATTATGCCAAAGAGATATCTGCACTCCCATGTTTACTGCAGCACTAGCCAATAGCCAAGATATAGAATCAATCTAAGTGTCTACTAACAGAAGAATGGATAAAGAAAGTATAATATCTATATGTATATCATCTATATATAAAATGGAATATTACTCAGCCAACAAAATGAATGGAATCCTCTCATTTGTAGCAACATGGATGAGCCTGGAAAAAATTATGTAAAGTAAAATAAGCCAGGCACAGAAAGGCAAATACTGCATATTCTTGCTCATATGTAGCAATTAAGAAATTGATCTCATAAAAGTAGAGAGTAGAACAGTGATTAACAGAAGCAGGGAAAGGGAGCAGGAAGGAGCAGAAAGAGAGAGGTTGGTTAATGGGTATAAAATTACAGTTATTTTAAAGGATGAATATGTTCTAGTGTTCTATAGCAGAGTAGGATGGCTATAGTTAACAATAAGATTCTATGTTTTAAAATAGCTAGAAGAGGCCGGGCGCGGTGGCTCACGCCTGTAATCCTAGCACTCTGGGAGCCCGAGGCGGGTGGATTGCTCAAGGTCAGGAGTTCAAAACCAGCCTGAGCAAGAGCGAGACCCTGTCTCTACTATAAATAGAAAGAAATTAATTGGCCAACTAATATATATAGAAAAACATTAGCCGGGCATGGTGGCGCATGCCTATAGTCCCAGCTACTAGGGAGGCTGAGGCAGCAGGATTGCTTGAGCCCAGGAGTTTGAGGTTGCTGTGAGCTGGGCTGATGCCACAGCACTCACTCTAGCCTGGGCAACAAAGTGAGACTCTGTCTCAAAAAATAAATAAATAAATAAATAAATAAATAAATAAATACATAAATAAATAAATAAAATAGCTAGAAGAGAAAAACTTTACTATTCCCAACACAAAGAAATGATAAATGTTTGAGCGAAACAATATACTAGTTACCCTAATTTGATCATTACACATACGCATGTGTCAAAATATCACATGTACCCAATCAATATATACAATTATTTTGTATTAATTAAAAAGTTAGAAAATCTAAGAAAATGTTTATGGCATTGGTAAACTATCTTATAGTCAATTACTTATTGTCTTTCTACCAAACCATGAGCTCTTTAACCACTCTGGTATGGTGGTCACTGGCCGAGAAACCTTGCCCATGGCCGGCACTCACAGTCCGCATGGCAGTTTGTGCTGTGCATTGACGACGGATCCGTTTTGCTCGTGTGATGAGGAAAGTTTTAAAGCACTGAAAGCTTGTTTTACTTTCCAGGCAGCTTTACTTGTAATGTAAATCAGAATAGGTAACATATACATATATGATTTCATTATGTTATTTTTAAATGTTCACAATTTTATTTTGATAAACGAAAAATTAGAAAAGTCATATCACGGCTGTCAGCTAAAGTCGCTGTGCGTGTTCATCTGTGGTTATCGACTATAGTCGAGGCTGGTACCAAAGTAGTTAAATTCTGCATCACCATGAATCACCATGAATCACCATGCAACAACACCCTGCTATGCTGCCTGACTCTTGGTAGTTGCTCGTTAACTGATTGAATAATCAGCAAACAGTCTTGCTATGAGGCATGGATACACACTCCACCAGCGCTAAGCATTAAACATAAAGTAGGGATTATGGGAAGGAGTTACAAACACGACATTGAAGATAACCTGCTCTACCCTAAACGCTCAATGCACAGAGTTTTACTTAGGTTGCGAATAAAGGGGCTGGAATAACATGAAAGGAGCTTATTAGAGCAATATGCTCCTTAAGACTGCAAATTTATAGAAAAAGGAAAAAGTGAACTCCCAGGTAACTTTGTAACAACACCTGGAACTTGGGTTGGGAAAGTAGCCTAGTTAAAAAATAAAAGCCTTCTGGGTCCGGGTGCGGTGGCTCACGCCTGTAATCCTAGCACTCTGGGAGGCCGAGGTGAGTGGATCCCTCAAGGTCAGGGGTTCAAAACCAGCCTGAGCAAGAGCGAGACTCCATCTCTACTAAAATAGAAATTAATTGGCCAACTAAAAATATATATATAAAAAATTAGCCAGGCATGTCCCAGCTACTCGGGAGGCTGAGGCAGGAGGATCGCTTGAGCCCAGGAGACTGAGGTTGCAGTGAGCTAGGCTGACGCCACAGCACTCTAGCCCGGGCAACAGAGTGAGACTCTGACTCAAAAATAAAATAAAATAAAATAAAATAATAAAAGCCTTCTGGCTTTAGCGTTTTGTGTGAGCCAAGTCTTGTGCTGATCTCAGATTAGCAACTCTGTATTATGTTACAAAATGAAAGGAGGAACTGAATTTCCACAACCAATCTGTGTTTTCCAGGCCTCAGGAACCTTCTCCATTTCAAGAATGAATCACTCCCTGTGTATGCACTGCATGCTGCTCTCTTCTGAGTGTACTCCCCTGAATAAGTTTACGCTAAGCTAGAGATGAACTGGGATATAATCATTCATTTAAATATTCAGTAAGAAAAATGAGGGATAGAATTTTAAGCACTAAGTCTAGCAGTGAGAACTTTTCTGGAATACTTCAAAACATTACGTGGAATTTGTTTCTTAAGCATAGGCACAAATTTTATTTTGTTCTGTTTTTTCTGCAAAAGTGTTGTGTATATATATATCTATTATTATTATATTATATATAATATATAATCATATATATATAATTTTCCCCCTGTTTGTTCTTTATAATGAGAAGTTCAAATATATAAACGCAGATAATTCCTATAGGAAACAATGTGGGTCAAAGGTATCCACTATAAAGAAGTAGGCAGGGAGCCCTTTGAAACTTGTGAAGTGTGTTCCAACTTCCGAAATTGTCCTGTGTGAGAATTAAGTCTTGCCATTTGTATCAACTATTAGGTATTCAATTGGGTAAGAAATAAAATCAATATAATTTGATGTCTCTGAGTTTTCAAAGATATAAAGAAAGGGAAATCTATGTTTGAAAATGAGAAAACTTATAAAGAGGAACAGATGAATGCACCAGGGAATGGTATGTTAAGTAAAACCAATGCCTAAATGTATTTCTCACCTTTTACCAGTGATTAAAGGGTGAGAATTCCCGGCACCTAGTGTTACTTTACTTCCTAGGAGTCTAGTTGTCCCTATGTAAGTTTATTCATCTATCTGGGGCTTAAAAATTATGAATATCTTTAAAATTGGGATCCTGTAATAGATGACACCTCAAACTTTTCCTAGCTTTAATTTTGTTATATTATCTGATGCAATATAAAGTCTTATTATTTTTTGTCCATTTCTAGGTAGTGTGTGGGTATTTGTGTGTGTGTGCTCATCCAATTTGTTAGAATTTTTTTTGAACTCAAAACTACATCAAAATTAATATATGTGGCAAGTATTTAGCAGGGAGTAAAATGCCCTTCAAACCAGTAAAGATGAATTTTATATGTATTATATTCAGTCTTTTACGCATGTTAGCTAGTGTTTTTAATTATATAGAAAATAATTGCTGTGATATTAAAAATAACCCTATGCAAATTTCTGTAGCATGACCTGAAAAATATTAAAACAAGATAGATAATGAATGTTTTTGTATATCTCTGCTATATTTTTATATCTTTAATTTAAAAAAATTAAAGATCATTAAAATTAGCCTCTATTATTTAGGATTCAGAAAATATCTATTTAAAAATGCAGCATATTTCTGTATTATTTTGCAACTTGCTATCTTTCAATGAAGACAGGCCTAGGATATAGGAGTGAGAAATATGTGGGTGGAGATGCCAAGTTCTTCCTCGATTTTGATACTGAACCACTGAGTTTAAATGAGCTTATTTGCTTCTGCTGCCATGGCGGCCTGAGAGTCACATTCATATAAAATGTGAATGTGTTGGAAAGATGGTGTGAGAAATTCCTTATAAATTCCCTTGACAAAACACAGGACAAATAACACATGAGAGAAAATATGTGAGAAGGCACAATTGAAACCTAGTGAGTGAGGTGCTAACTACAGGTAACTTTAGCCTTCAGGTGGCAGTTTACCAAAGGCATCATCCAATCACTGGTGCTTTGTAAAGAGACCAAAAGATGAGGAAAAATGTCAAGCTAGGACCTGGATAAGAAGTCTGAGAAACTACTCCAATTTTAGTTATAATGGAAAAAATAACACACACGGATATTTCTATAACAATTTTCGTTGTCATACAGATAGTGCTGTTGTCAGTATGTCCTGTACAAAGATAGACACTAAATTCTCTTCTATAGACAGTGAGTGAGTTGCCTTTCACTAGGTACAAGGAAACATAGGTCACTTGATGAGACATCCTGGGAGGATAAAGGGAATGGAGGGAGAATTCAAATCTCTTGACTTACTAGGCTTTAGGTACTTTCTACAAGCTTTTGCATTTTCGTATATTCTTGCATCTATTTAAAAATCCACTAAGATAAAAATATTTTTTGTCATTTAGTAGATGAGAAAACTGGACCTCAGCTAATTATTGGAAGGATTGAAATGCAAACATCAGTTGAACAACTGCTGATCTTTATGTTATACTGCACTATAAGATTTGGTTATCCATTGCCATAATTCCTTAGCCTACAATATGTTTGTTAAATGAAATCTTACATATGTGCAATATTAAACAGATAAGAAAAAGTTTCACTTGACCAAGAGTGGAGAACCTGGAATTCTTACTGCTTACTGCGTGTGTCCAAGTGGCTCCTTGGTCCACTGGCAGTTGCAGCAGAGCTCAGTGGGAAAAATATGGCACTGGGTGGTTTCTGAGATCGTTCCCAAACATCTGCTGTGTATTAATTTTGTAATTCCTCTTCAGTTTTAATCCAAAAAATATTTTTTTCTCCATCACAATATTCTAGCATTTAACCTTATAATTTAATCTCACTGAGCTGCTGTTTCCTAAAATTTAAGAAGGGAATAATAATATTAGCCTCTTAGCAATTCCATGGTTATCAGATTAAATGATATTTTAAAGTATTTAATACCTTTCCTGACACATACTAATAGTAGGCATTGAAAAAATGGTTGATGTTATTAATATATTTATGGAAGATAAAATGCAGATTAGAATTAAGAAAGATGAAGGCATATGAGGGTGAACTAAACTAAGAAAACATATTTCAAAAGACATGAACTGATACATAAATGTATAAGCAAACATTCTACAGATTTTCACAAGAGAGTGAATGCAATTCAGATTTATATAGTAAATGGTACTGTGAAAAAACATCTTGGAAGTGATCCATGGAAACGCTGGAAATGTTGAAAATATGATAGGAGGAACTAGTGAGAAAAGAGAAAGAAAGTAGTATTTTTTTACGATGAATTCCATATTTGAAAATAAGTTGATGTTATTGTATTTTAACTTAAATAATTTATTGAATCTCCAAATCTGAAAATTGTAGAAATCCTTTGAAGATGTTACCAGTGGCTTACAGTCTCAGAAAATGTTCCCTTTAGCCTCCAGACACTGTGATGAATTTGACAACCAAGTTCTGCCTCTTTCTAAGAAATCAGACAATCCCTTTAAGTTCTCGCTCCCACATATCACTATAGGGTTATTATGCAGATAAAATGGAATATCATAGAGAAAAACATGGTGCATATTAGTCAAGAAAACAGACAAGACTGCTGGCCTGAAGTTGACTCCTTGCTAAATTCTCATAGTGGAGCTCATATTCAAATGCAAATCAAAGGGAATTTCCTTTTCCTTCACTAACTTCTTTTGGCAGACAGCTGCTCACACAAAGGACAAAGCAAGAACATTGATGATGGCTGAAATGTAGTGTCACTGCTATCTTCTGACTGTCATGTTAGGAGACAGGCTACTCCTCAGTGTTCTCTCATCCTGGGGCAAAATCTACCTGCCCAAGATTCATTCTGTAGAAAATAGTCTGTTAATGAGTTACTATGTCACAGCTATTTTCTAGGATCTAGTACCATGAAAGCAATCCCCTCTCACTGCAATTTTCTTCCCTCCTCCTATCAGTGAATCCTCCCATATCAGTGACCCAGAACTGTGACACAGATTTGGAAACAAGATTGCTGCTTTTTAATTTCTTGCTAAGCTACCAGAGGCCTAATCGAAACTCCTAAATCAACGTGTGGTTTATTGATGTAAGGCTTCTTGGTAGAGATTGACGGTCGCCCCTACTTGCAATGTATTTTTGCTTTTATTGGCTAAAATCACTGCCATGGACTTGCAGTATTGAAATGAGACAATAAAATTGTATTTATTTTTCTTCTATTTTTTTTTTTGTGTGTGTATTTCAAAATATTAAGGGAGTACAAAGGTTTTTGTGACGTGGATATACTGTGTTATGCTGAAGTCAGGGCTTTTAGTGTGCCTGCCACCAGGACAGCATTCATTGTACCTGATAGGTAAGATTTATCCTTCACTGCCCTTCCACCAACCTCCTTCTTAGTTTCCAATGTCCTTTACGTCTTTTTGCGCCCTTGTGTACCCTTGTCTAACTCCCACTTATTACTTAAATATGTGGTGTTTATTTTTTTATTCCTGAGATACTTCATTTATGATAATCGTCTCCGGTTTCATCCAAATTGCTGTGAATGACATTATTTCATTCCTTTTGTTAGCTGAGTAGCACTGCATGTTTATTCACACACGCTCACTCATACACATTTTCTTTATCCACTTATAAAATGATGGGCACTTAGGTTGATTCCATATCTCTTCAATTTGTGAATTGTGCTGTGATAAAAATTAGAATGCCGGTGTATGTTTGATAAAATGATTTCTTATCCTATGGGTAGACCTGATATGTGTTGTATGAAATGCTCAGTTTAACCAGTTGGGCATTTAGATTGTTACAACATTTTCACTGCAAGGTGGAGAAAATGCCAATTTAAAGAACACATAATTACATCTCTATTAGCAGAGGATACCTCTCTTCATATTCCTATAGTTGTTTTCTGGACTGACAGCATCAATATTAGGTTATTCTCCATGTGACACAATTTTAGGTCTGCCACTACTTTAAATTTTTCCACAACCCATTCTTGCATTCTTGAAAATCACTCTTCAAACTCAAATTCCCTATGAGAGAAAGTGCCTAATTCTTAACTGGTTACACATAAATAAGATCTGGGGGGCAGTATGATTGTGAGAAAGAGGGCTTGACATAGAAAGAGCACAGTAGTTCAGAGATATGTAGTAGCCAGAGACACATTTCACCTGATAGGGAATTTTATACATGCAACGGAGGGCAATCTTATTAAAATCAGCCCAAGTTAGAATGAGTATCCCAGAGCCTATTGTATGACTTTTCATGTCCCTGTACATAAAGCCCAAATGCCACCTTGGTTCTGGAATTTTGGTTTGTGGTCTCATACTCACTTTCTCATTGTGAAGTTGATACTTTATCTCTGAACAAACTTAGTGAGAGTTTACAGAAAATATTTTTTAAAGTTATCTTATATTTTAATGATTGCCAAGTGATATTAGAAAGGACTGTACTCTCCCTTTTCAGAAGAAAAAATAACACCGACATTTACAAAATTTATCTTTGCATAAAATAATGAAATCTGCTTTTTTGGATAAGGAAATGCAATAATTCAGCCAACCCTGGCACAAAAGATGTTCCCCTGTTGAATCCCCTTCTGTTTTAGACTGAAAGAGTAAAAGAACTGGAAAAGAGTTGACATATTTAATGCATGTAAAACTGTAAAGATAATATATTTTTAATAAGCCTCTGTCTGCCTTGTCACTTTTTACAATGATGGTGCTATATCGCTTTCATTTCAAAACAGGAATGAAGTAGAGAACTGATTGTGTTCAATTTATTATATACGTATTTTTTATTTTGCCAAGCACTCTTTTATAGATATTTAATCCAACAAGCATAAAAATGGCTCAGAGGAATAAAAAGAGACAGAAAATATAATTGGGCCATTGAACCAGACTCTAAAATCAAATTCATCTTCAAAATGGTAGTAACTAAGCAATACTGACCTTTTACTTCATGAAACCATCTCCTTCAAAATGTAATTTCTAAAACTCTCTAAATTATGTTTTGATAGGCAAAGCAAAGCCCCTGTAGAAAGTTCAGTTCCTATAACATGTTTACATTGTTATATCACATAATCATTAATATTTTAAATAATTGAAGTTTCTATTACTTATGAATTTTTCATATTCTTCATCAGAAGATTTAAGTAGTCTGATATAAAGCAGAAAAAATAATTAGAAGAAAAGATCAGGGAAATAATGATAAAAAGGAATATCAAATCTGTTTTAAAATTGGGATTAGAATTCTATCACAACAATATCCAAGCTGTAAAGAAATTCACAGTTTTTAAACTGAATCATAAATTTAACTCTGATGTTTGAAAGGCCAAAGCAAAAATGGAAGCAGCGAGTTACATGATTCACAAGCTCTTGGCATTTAAATATGACAGTTATTTTTTTTCCTTTTTTGGTCTTTCTATAGAGGAGACTGAATGAAGCAATGAATGATATTTTTATGACTTCCTAAGGAATTGGAATGAAACATTCCATGTGAATCCCCCAACACTCAACATAAGGTAAGTGGTACACGTCAGGGAGAGCCATTTACTGACAGGCCGCTGGTCCTGGCATAGAAGATTTTGGTTCTCCAGGTTGGCTCAATAACATTCTGATAATGCAGAAAAGCATCAGTATTCCTCCACATATGTAAGTGAGCCTAATTTGGGGGAGAATTATTAAGATTTGATACAAACCACTACCACATTCTTACCAAAACCTAGATCTGGTACCAACCTCTTAAGTCTCATTATTGACCTATAAATAATTCTATTTTGGGCCTAGGTTTGTTATATACTGATTGGAGGACCTAGAGTAAGCCATGATCTTAGAGAGATAATGCATATAGAGTGAACTTTTAAACGTTGGAAAGTGCTAAAAAATAGTATTTATTGGTCACTGGTATATGACTAGTAACTGTTTCTGACATAGAACAAATGAATTAATATGATGGAGCTAAGTTTGTTTGGATAAAAAATATAAACAAAGTTGAACCATATATTTTACTTTGATGAAATGGTCAAAATTAATGATATTTATAACACTATTGCATTCTTCCTAATACTATTCTTTTCCATATTGGTGTTATCTACTTAATTTCATGAGCTCCCCTAGGTATGAACCTTGTTTTATTTTGCTTTGCACATCTTGAAATTTTTAGCACATATTATGTATTTAATACTTTTAAGAAGAGATTGAGCAAGTTGACTCCTTGATCTTACCCAACATAGATTTTCTCATTTTTCTGAAGTTTTCTTTTTTGGTGGTATACTAAAGAAATTGCCTTAGTCCTCTAGTCACATGAGGATTTTTATGTGAAATTTAGCCATATGGAACACTAAAAAGAAAATTAGTCTTCCTGCCCTTGCAGAATGAGTTCATATTTAACTTCTGTAGACAGAAATTCAGTTTTATGAACCAGTTAAAGGAGAGAGTGCATGGCGTGCTTTTTGCAGCAGTTAGATATTGATATATGATTTTTTTCTTTTCCCAAGACTAAACAGAGGAACCAACAGTAATATGACTTTTTAAATGTGAGTGAAACTCTCATTTGAAACCTTTCCACTACATAACTCCACTCAATTGGTTTGATGGCTCAAATAGACACAGGCTGTAGGTTAAAATAGGAGCAGAGGACTGAAGACTCCTATAATAACATTAATGTTGAGGCAGAATATCACAGAAGCAGTCTTTTGTTTCAGAGTTCTCCTCATACAACCTTCACCCTAGTCTGCACTGCTGTGCCTCCATTGTGGTCAGAACCAAGAGCTGGGGGCATCAAGGAGAACCAAGAATCTTCCCAGTCCCCACTTTTGCAAAGCTCACATCTCAAGACAGCCAAAACTTACGAGAGTTGTACATTGGCCAACACTTGTAGCCCCTTCAGAGAGAAAAAGTTATTGCATTTGTAACAAATCTTTGGCTTGGTGTTTATAATAAATATGCTTGATTCTTCACTACGTAAAATGAAAAGCTACCTCTTACAATAAAAGTCACACAAATATGCTAATCAATACATATTTTTAATTTTACTTTTTATGTCAAATATAAATAAAATCATTATGTACCTACTATGTTCTATGCTCTGTGATATGTGCCGAGGGATGATAGATCAATAAATTATAGTAAGTGTGCCAGTTGATTAGTTAGAATATCAGATAATATGCATGCATTGGACATTACATTATACCAGACACTAGAGGAGTTATTTGAGATATATCTGTGAAAAAAGCAAATGCGTTCCCTGCCCTCAGTGGGTGAGCAGCTTGCAATCCAGTAGAAGAGTAAACAAGTAAACAGAGAATTGCAACGCAGTATGATAAATGACTAATGGACACATGAACAAAAACCAGCCCAACAAACTTTGAAGAGTAGGGTAGAAGAGCATAATGTGTTTGAGGAGAATTGAAGATTCCATTTGCCTGAGGTCTGAAATTGCCTAATTTTTATCATTCTTTCCTTCATAAACTATAATTTATATATAATTTTAAAATATCATTAATTACATTTTTTAGGGTTTGGAAAGTTTCTTCTTTCCAAGCCATTTTTCCCTGCACATCTTCTGCAAAAAATTGGGACTATTTAGGGGAAGTTTTCTTTTTAAAAACTGTTTTTATATGACTAGGGTACCTCGTTTTTTTCTGGGAATCTCACCCCCTATTATTCTTAGGCTGATTTTAGACTCTAATGATTTTATCCCCATAGAAAAACCATTTTATTATATGATATCTTCAAACTATTAATGCAGAGCTTGGCAAGTAGCCCAAAATGAGCCAATTGAAGTACTTCTCCAAATATTTTTAAGCAGGAACAGGGACAGTCAATTGTTCTTTAATGATGGAGACCTTGGAAATAAAGATCTAAATTTCCTGTCGCACAGAAACCTGATTGTTTCAAAGAAGGTTTATAGTGTAAACCCAACGTGCAAAACGAAGCAGAGTTGAAGGATGAACAAAGAATTCTGAGAAAATTAGGGGACTGATCGAACCTTGGGAAAAGGTACATTCTTTCTTCTTCTTCTTTTTTTTTTTTTTTTCCTAAAGACCATTAAATTCATTCCTTTTCCAATTAAATATCCAAAACCCTAGATGCTGGCCCCGTCACACTTTAATAGGGATTTAAGGGTATGAAAATAGGAGTCTTAAAATTAACCTAACTAGGCTTTGCTGATTTTGTAGTCAATGCAATCCTAATAGATCTAGCAAACATCACATAAAGATGAGTGTTTTGGTATGTTGGACCACCCTTGCACCCTAGGAATAAAACCCATTTGGCCATGTTGTATGATCCTTTTCATGTGCTGTTATGTTCCATTTGCTAGTATTTTATGTAGGATTTTTGCATTTATATTCATCAGGGGAATTCACTTGCAGTTTTCTCTTTGTCTACTTTGGATATGAGGGTAACAATGATCTCATAAAATGAGTTTGGAAGCATTCCCATCTCTTCAATTTTTGGGGAGAGTTGGAGAAAGATTGGTGTTCCTTCTTTAAAACCTGGTAGAATTCATAAATGAAGCATGCGAACATGACCTTTTCTCTGTTCAGAGGTTATTTATTACTGATCCAATCTTTTTATTTGTTGTTGGTCTATTCAGTTCTGCGATGGTTCAGTCTTGGTAAATTGCATAATATGTTTATAGAGGTTTATTCATTTCTTCTAAATTAATCCAATTTTGGCATTTAATGGTTCATAGTAGTGTCTTCTGGTCTTTTTTTATGTCTGTGGCATCAGTTTTAATTTCTTCTTTTTCATTTCTGATTTTATTTTTGTTGAGTCTTCACTCTTCTTAGTTTAGGTAAAGGTTTGCTAATTTTTTGATCTTTTTAAAAAAACAAGTTTTAGTTTTGATTTTTTAATTGTTTTTCTATTTTCATTATTACTACTATAATCTTTATTACTTTTCTCCATGTGTTAACTTTGGGCTCAGTTTGTTCTTATTTTTCTAGTTTTTGAGGTATGAAGTTAGATTTTTATTTGAAAATATCTCTCTTTGTTGATGTAGGCATGTATCACTGTACATTTCTTAATACTACTTTTGCTGTAGCCCATATGTCTTGATATGTTGCATTATTATTTTTGTTTGCTTCAAGATATTTTATAATTTCCTTTTTAATTTTTTCTTTGACTCATTGGTTGTTCAAGAATGTGTTATTTAATTTCCACATATTTGTGGATTTTTAATTTCTTCTTTTATTATTAATTTTTGGTTTTATTCCATTGTAGTTAGAAAATATACTTTTTATCATTTGTCAATATTATTTAATTTGTTATGATTTATTTTGTGATTTAACATGTGACCAATCCAAGAGAATGTTTCATGTGCACCTAAGAAGAATGTGTATTCTGCTACTTTCCGTTGGATGGAATGTTTTGTACATGTTTGTTGGGTCCATTTGGTCTACAGTGTAGTTCAAATTCTGTTTCTTCCATAATCTTCTATCTGCATGTTCTAGCCTTTATTGAACATCAATTATTTAAATTTCCTACTATTATTTCATTACTGTCTATTCCTCCCTTCAGTTCTATCAATATTTGCTTCACATGTTTAGATGTATGCAAAAATGAATCACTGTGATACACTACATTAACATAAAGAATTGAGATTGTCTCAATAGTTGTGGAAAACACATTTTACAAAATTCAACACATTTTTATAAAAATACTCAACAAACTGGGAGCTCCAGAAAATTACCACAACATAATAAGAGCCATGTATGAAAAGTCCAGAGTTAACATTGTACTAAATGGTGATAAACTGAAAGCTTGTCCTCTAAAATAGGAACAAGGAAAGAATGCCCACTTTTATGACTTGTATTGAACATTCTATCCAGGAGGGCTATTCAGCAACAAAAAGAAATAAAAGGCACCCAAACTGGAAGGCAGAAGTAAAATTATTCCTCTTTATAGAAGACATAATTTTAAATGGAGAAAACCTTAATAGCTCAAAAAATAATGTGATAAAACTAATAAACAAGTTCAATAAAGTATCAGGATTCAAAATCAACATAATTTTTTTAATACTTTTTTATTTCATCATATTATGGGGATACAAATGTTTAGGTTACGTATATTCCCTTTGCCCTACCGGAGTCAGAGGTTCAAGCATGTCCATCTCCCAGATATTGCACATCACACCCATTATGTATGTATATACCTGTCCCCACCTCCCCCCTCCCATATGCCCTACACCCAATGAACGTTACTGCTATATGTACACTTAAGAGTTGATCAGTTAAAACCTATTTGATGGTGAGTGCGTGTGGTGCTTATTTTTCCATTCTTGGGATACTTCACTTAGTAGAATGGGTTCCAGCTCTATCCAGGCTAATATAAGAGGTGCTATATTGCCATGGTTTTGTGGCTGAATAGAACTCCATGGTATACGTATACAGCATTTTATAATCACTGATGTATTGATGGGCACTTTGGTTGTTTCCACATCTTTGCAATTGTGAATTGTGCTGCTATAAATATTTAAGTGCAGATATCTTTTTTAAAGAATGTCTTTTGTTCTTTTGGGTAGATGCCTAGTAATGGGATTGCTGGATCAAATGGTAGATCTACTTGTATCTCTTTGAGGTATCTCCATACTGCTTTCCCTAGAGGTTGTACTAGTTTGCAATCCCACCAGCAGTGTATGAGTGTTCCTATCTTACCACATCTATACCAACATTTGTTGTTTGGGGACTTTTTGATAAAAGCCATTCTCATTGGAGATAAGTGATATCTCATCATGGTTTTGATTTGTATTTCCCTGATGATTAGAGATGTTGAACATTTTTTCATATGTTTGTTGGCATTATTCTGTCTTCTTTTGGAAAGTTTCTGCTCATGTCCTTTGTCCATTTTTTAATGGGGTTGTTTGATTTTTTCCTTGTTGATTTTCCTAAGTTCTATATAGATTATAGTTATCAGTCCTTTATCAGATGTGTGGCATGCAAATATTTTCTGCCATTCTGTAGGTTGTCTGTTTGCTCTCATGATAGTTTCCTTGGCTATGCAGAAGCTTTTTAAATTAGTCAGGTCCCATTTATTTATATTTGTTGTTGCTGTGATTGCTTTTGGGGGCTTCTTCATAAATTCTTTGCCTAGGCTAATGTCTGTAAGAGTTTTTCCAACATTTTCTTCTAGAATTCTTATGATTTCATGCCTTAAGTTTAAGTCTATTATCCATCATGAGTTGTTTTTTATGAGAGGTGAGAGGCGGGGGTCTTCTGTTAGTCTTCTACATGTGGCTACCAAATTTTCCCAGTACCAATTATTGAATAGGGATTCCGCTTTGTACTCCTTTGTCTGTTTTGTCAAAGACCAAATGACAATATGAGAATTATTTTGTAAACTTAAAAAGTGAAGGAAAAGGACAAATTGTTAGAGACACACAATCTCCCTAGTCTCAATCAGGAAGAAATAGAATTCCTGAACAGACTAATATCAAGCATTGAAATTGAAGCAGCAATAAAAAATCTTCCATTGATAAAAAGGCCCAGACCAGACTGGTTCACACCTGAAGTTTACCAAACCTACAAAGAAGAACTGGTACCTATACTGCAGAAATTATTCTGCAGCATTGGGAAGTATGGAATCCTCTTTAACTCATTCCATGAAGCCAATATCACCTTGATACCAAAGCCAGGAAAGGACACACACACAAAATGAAAACTACAGATCAATATCCCTTCTGAATATAGATGTAAAAATTCTCAAAAATCTTAGCAAATCAAATTCAACTGCATATCAAAAAAACAATTCATCATGACCAGGTGGGCTTCACTGCAGAAATGCACAGATGGTTCAACATACACAAATCTATAAATGTAATTCACCATATAATAAAAGCAAAAAAAAAAGTCCATATGATCTTTTCAATAGATGCAGAAAAGTCATTTGAAAAAAATCAGCATCCATTTATTATAAGAACTCTTAACAAAATAGAACAAAATAGACATAGATGGGACATGACTTTAAATGATTAAAGCCATATATGACAAAGCCACAGCCAGTATCATACTGAATGGGGAAAAATTGTAAACATTCACACTTATAACTGGAAAAAGACAAGGTTGCCCACTATTTACACTTCTATTCAAGATAGTGCTAGAAGTCCTTGGCATAGCAATCAGACAAGAGAAGGAAATCAAGGGTATCCAAATGGGAGCAGAAGTGGTCAAACTGTCACTCTTTGCTGATGATACGGTATTATATCTAGAAAACCCCAAAGATTCAATCAAGAGACTACTGAAATTGATAAATGAATTCAGCAAAGTCTCAGTATACAAAATCAATGCACACAAATCAGTAGCTTTCATATACTCCAATAACCATCAACTGAGAATCAAATTGAAGACACGATACCTTTCCCAATAGCATCAAAGAAAGTAAAATATTTAGTAATATATTTAACTAAGGAGTTCAAAGACTTATATAGTGAGAACTATGAAACACCGAGAAAAGAAATTGTAGAGGATGTAAACAGATGGAAAACCATACCATGCTCATGGATTGACAGCACCAATATTGTTAAAATGTCTATATTACCCAAAGTAATCCACAGATTCAACTCAATCCCTCTTAAAATGCCAACATCATTTTTTGCAGATCTAAAAAGAAATAATAATTCTATGCTTTGCATGGAATCAGAGAAGACCCTGTATAGCCAAAGCCACCTTAAGCAAAAAGAACAAATTGGGAGATATCAATATGCCAGACTTTAATATACTACAATGTTACGGTTTTTCCTTATGATTTTATTCAAATTGGTGAATACCACCTTTCTCAGAGTAATGCTATTAATTTCCAATTATCAACAAAGTAAATATAATTTAAGTATGAATAACACCTCAGCCTTTATCTCTTTTTATTTGAAAATCATTGGGATCCTTTTGACACTTTCATTGGAATTGCATAAAGAAAGAGTAGAGCAAGTAGCCTTGGACTTCCTTCAAATTTTATTGCTTTCCCAATGGAGTTCATTTAGGAAATATTAACAAAAAATTATAAGCTTATTCAATTTGTCCCATTAACAAATTAACCAAATACTACACATGTATTATCAAAGAAGCCTACTATGATAAATAATATTGAGAAAACTATTTTCCAAAGAAGATGCCAGTTCTTTCACTTTCAAGGCACTAAGAATTTAAGAGCAAATACTGATAGTAAAATTTAACACTTCTGCTCCCCATGCACAAGTAAGAGCCTGGTAGATGTGGAATCTTATGATTTGGTAAAATTGAGCCCCCTTTCTCACTTAAACTCAACCCAGATTGCAACTTGTATGTTCTTTCCTCCTGCTTTAAAAATTTTTAGCTAAAATTTCATAATCCATTCCCAAGTGTCTTCTATACTTATTGTAGAAGAATTATGGGCTCTAGTCAATGTTAAGTTATCCACCACTTGGGAGATCGCTCCTATATCACACCTGAGAAAAGAGACTGCAAACTGCGTTTCACAAATCTCCTCCCATTAACTCCTAAGAACCATCAGATTAAGGTTCAATAAAGAAGGCCTCTAAAAGATGACATTAAGTTTATCTGTGATAATGGGCTTGTGTGGCTTTAGTTTTCTCCTATTGTAAAAGTCAATGAAATTCCAGTTCTGCTGTTTTTTGTCTCTCTATAGGGTGCTACATGTAATGCATTTTGTTGAATTAAATTCGCTATTAAATAGCTCAAATCTTGCTTAGACTATCAGAGATTCTCTGCCAAGTCCACTTAGAAGTGCCATGACCAGTTGACAAGCCTGGATAGACCCTCTTCCTCATCATGTTTCTCTGGTAACAAGACTTCTATATAGATGCTTCTATATTCTGTGGAAAGGCAATATTTACAAGATAGCCATTAGCAATTATCAAGTATGCTTTTTTTGTCCATATATACATCGACAATATGTATACACATATTTTTTGATATTTAACAGATTCTGCATTGAAGTTTAATAACATTTATGAAGCATTGTGTTTCTTTAATAAGATTATAAACTAATCGTGAAGCATATACAACAGCTTCATTATAGAATGATAAAAGGAACACAGTACTTCATGAATGTTATATGAATGAATGAAGGGGTATTAAAAGGAAAGAATGATCCCCATAAACCCAGGGAAGGCTCTAGGAATAAGATAGAATATAAACTACAATGGATAGAGACTATGAGGCTTGGTCAAATCTTAACATGAGGAAAGAGATTGCAGGTAAGGGAAAGACATGATATAAAGGTAGAATGTGCACAAGGTTTTCATAGGTCAATGACATGAGCAGTTCCTCATTCAATGGAGGTTTGACAGATGAGAGGGGCAAATATAATGGTGAAGATAAGTAGAAACCAATATCTATAACATAGAGTTTGTCCTGTAGAAGAATCCAAGTCACTTTTCATTTATATCCATGGTTAGATTAACATAGAATGTAGGAGTTCACATAAAATGCAGTTATTACTTGCAAAGAAAAGTGCTCCAGAATATTATAGTAAATAATATTTACTTAAGTAAATAATTCCATCCACATAGGTAGGGGAGTGCATATGTGTGTATGTGTGTGCATGTCTTAAAGTTTTATTGCACTTCATAACTTCACAGTATTATTGGGACTAGGCTATTCTGAATATCTAAATTTGCAAAGTTGCAAAACTAGCAACAAAGTCATTTTCTTTAAATGAAATACTAAAGTTTCCTACAGTTAGATTTTAAATATGATGTTTATGCAAATTTAAAAGCAAACTTACAGAACAAAGATCATGTTCACTTCATTGCTTCAAGAAAAGAGCATCTTTCAGTAATAAGTAGTAAGCAAATGCATTATTTGCTTTATAACTGAATTTCCTGTGTTATTCATTTCACAGGTTAGTATAATGAACAGAAATAACTCAGGACCTCACTGTGGGCTATATGAATGAGGAATCAGCAGGGAATAAATCTCACTTTCCTAGAGTAAGGAGTTTCTTCCAAGACCAGTTTTCTTCAGCTTCTAAAAGACTTCAAAACTATAAGAACTCTAAGGTATTTAGTCTCAGATAATGGAATATAACTGATGCCCAAATCCAGCTTGCTTGCATAAAACAGAATGTATACTCTCCCCACTTGCTTTTGTAGAAGTAGTGCCTAAAAAGAAGGAATCTCCATGCTGGAATGAAATCCAAACCATGTCTAAAGGGTGTCCCTGGATTCTGCTCAGGTGTTGATGGATACAAGAGTTGGGGCATACAAGAGTTGGGGCAGCCAGAGCAATTAGGCATTAAAAAAAGAAAGAATGAAATAGAAAATAGAAATAAAAGTCATCTACATTAGAAAGAAGTGAAACAACATTTTTCAGATAACATAATCTTGTATATAGAAAATCTTACAGATCGTCTAAAATTTATTTGAATAAATTAATTCAGCAAAGTTGCAAGATAGAAGATTAATATACAAAAATCAATTGTATTCTTATATACTTTCAATGTACAATTACAAAATGAAATTAGTCAAACAATTTTATTTGCCATATCATTAAAAATAGTAAAATACTTAGGAATAAATTTAACACAAAAGTGCAAAATTTATACTCTGAAAGCTACTAAACTTTGTTGAAAAAATTAAGAAAATCAAAGTAAATGAAAAAGTTCATAATCATAGATCAAAAACTTAATATTTTTAAGATGGAAATGCTCTATATGTTGATTTATAGGTTTAATGCAGCCTCTTTCTGAATTCCAGGTGCTTCTTTGTAAAAATGGTCAAGATGATTCTAAAATGCATATACAATTGTAAGGAGCTCAGAATAGACACAATAATCTTGAAAATAATAAAGTGAATTTACACTTTCCAATTTCAAAACTTACTACACAGCCATGGTAATCAAGACAGTGTGGTACTGGTATTAGGATATACATATTGATAGAATGGAATTGAGAGTCTAAAAGTAAACCCATGTCTCCATCATCAACATGTTTTTGATAAAGATGTCAGGACCATTCAAGGAAGAAAGAATAGCATTTTCAACAAATGGTGCTAGGACCAATAGATTTCCACAGTCAAAGGAATAAAGTTTGTTCTTGTCTCCTCAAATATAAAAATTGTAACTCAAAATGGATAAAAATCTAAATAGAACAGTTAAAACTATAAAATGCTTACAAGACAAATAGGAGTAAATCTTTATCACCTTGGAGTTGGCAATAGATTCTGAAACATGATACCAAAAGTATGAGCAACAAAAGGAAGAAAAAATAAAAAAAATTAAAAAAATATGTTCTTCAAAGGACACTATCAGGAAGTGAAAATACTAGTCTGAAAATGGGAGAAAATATTTGCAAATCATACATCTAATAAAAGACATGTACCTAGAGCACATACAGAACTCTTATATTTCAATAATACAAAGACAAGCAACCCAATTAAAAAAAAAACTGAGGAAGAATCTGAATAGACTTTTCTTGAAGGAAGATATATTACTGGCCAATTTTCACATAAATTGATGCTCATCATCATTATTCATCCAGGAAATGCTAATGAAAAACACTAAGAAATACCCACTTTATACCCACTGGAATGACAAGAACAAAGCAAAACAATACAATACAAAGGAAAATACTACCTCCCATGAACAACAACAACAACCCAAAACAGACAATAACAAGTGTGAGTATAGAGAGAAATGAGAGTCCTCATACACTGTTGGTGGGAATGTCAATGTGCCATGACCACTTCGGAAAGCAGGATGGTAGCTCATCAAATGATTAAACATAGAATTATCATATGACCCAGCAATTCCTCTCCTGGGCAAGTAAACAAGGGAAATAAAAACTTATGTTCACATAAATTTTTACATAAATATTTATAGCTTCACTATTCATAATATTCAAAACATGGAAATATTCCAAATGTTCATAAACTAATGAATAGATAAAGAAAATGTGATATATCCATCCAAGGAATATCATCCAGCAATAAAGAGAATGAAGTACTGCTATATCTGAAAACATGGATGAATCTTGAAACACTATACTTAGTGACAGAAGCCAGTCAAAAAAGAACACATATTGTAAGATTCCATTTATATTAAAAGTCCAGATAGGGGAAACAATAGAGACAGAAAGTGATTAATGGTTGCTTAGCACTGTAGTGAGAGAGAGATCAAGGGATGATGGGTAAATGATATAGGATTTTTTTTAGATTATGAAATATTCTAAAATTAACTGTGGTGATGATGGCACACACATGTGAATATATTAAAAAACATTGAATTGTATACTTTAAATGAGTGAATTTTATGGTGTGCAGGTAAAAAAAAACATGAATTTTATCTTAACAAAGCTTAAGGATTATAGAAAATTCTATTTGCCAACCTGGCCTTGTCAGTTTTCCTCTTGCAAAATAAATTCCAATTCTGAATCCACACCTTGTAAAGTTGTGAAGACAATTTTAATCCTTTGCACAAGAGATGATGTCCTAGATGGGATTTGCCCAACGCAACACATGGTTAGCTTTTTTTATCACCTTTAAAAGTTAGCTGAAGTCAGCTCCATCCCTGAGATGCAGGGATGGTTCAAGATAAATCTATAAATTTAATTGACTACATTGACCACATAAATAGAAGTAAAAACAAAGACCATATGATGCTCTTCATAGATGCAGAGAAAGCATTCAACAAAATTCAACACTGTTTTATGATAAGAACCATTCACAAAAAGGCATAGATGGGACTTACCTCAAAATGATAAAAGCCATTCATGGCAAATGCACAGCTAATATCATACTGAACAGGAAAAAACTGAAAGCCTTTCCATTTGGAACTGGAGCCAGACAAGTTTGCCCTCTACCATCACTTCTATTCAACATAGTGCTGGAAATCCTAGCCAGAGCAATCAGACATGAGAAGGAAATCAAGAGTATCCAAATAGGGGCAGAAGAGGTCAAACTACTACACTTTGCCGATGATATAATCTTATATCTAGAAAACCCCAGAAATTCTTCCAAGAGACTTCTTAAATTAATAAATAAGTTCAGAAAAGTCACAGGTTACAAAGTCAATGTGCACAAATCAATAGCATTTATATATGCCAGCAGCAGTCAAACTGAGAACCAAGTCAAAGACTCAATACCTTTCACAATAGCAACAACAACAACAAAAATACCTGGGAATAAATATATAACTAAGGAGGTGAAAGACTTCTACTGAGAGAACTGTGAAACACTGAAGAAGGAAATAGCACAGGACATAATCAGGTGGAAAACCATACAAGAGATTGGCAGAATCAACACTGTTAAATGTCTATACCATCCATAGTGATCTACAGAGTCAATGCAATCCCTATTAAAACACCAACTTTGTTTTTCACAGATCTAGAAAAAATAATTCTACACTTCGTATGTAACCAGAGATGACCCTGTATAGACAAAGCAACATTAAACAAAAAGAACTAATTTGGAGGCATCAATTTAGCAGACTTCAAGCTATACTACAAGGCTATAATAACCCAAACATCATGGTATTGGCACAAGAACAGAGACATAGACAAATGGAACAGGACTGAAAACCCAGATTTAAAACCATCCTCATATAGCTATCTGATATTTGACAAAGCAGACAAAAACATACACTGGGGAAAAGAATCCCTATTCAATAAATGGTGCCAGGACAATTGGATAGCCACACATATAAGACTGAAACAAGATCTACATTTCTCACAAAAATCAACACACAATGGATAACAGACTTAAACCTAAGGCATTAGATTATAAGAATTCTAGAAGAAAATGTTGGAAAAACTCTTATAAACATTGTCCTAGGCAAAATTTATGAAGAAGACCCCCAAAGCAATCATAGCAATATAAAACTAAATAATTGAGATGTGATCAAATTATAAAGCTCTGCACAGCCAAGAACACTATTATTAGACCGAACAGACAACTTACAGAATAGGAGAAAATATGTGCATGCTATACGTCAGATAAATGGCTGATAACTAGAATCTATATAGACCTAGATATAGAACTCAGGAAAATCAGCAAGAAAAAAATCAAACAACACCATTAAAATTGGGCTAAGGATATGAACAAAAACTTTTCACAAGAAGGCAGACTAATGGCCAAGAAACACATGAAAAAATGCTCAACATCTCTAATCAGGAAAATGCAAATCAAAACCACAATGAGATATCACTTAACTCCAGTGAGAATGGCTTTTATCAAAAAGTCCCAAAAGAACACATGTTGGTGTAGATGTGGAGAGATAGGAACACTCATAAGCATCTGGTAGGATGGCAGACTAGTAAAGCCTCTATGGAAACAGTATGGAGATACTTTAAATAACTAGAACTACCATTTAATGCAACAATCCTACTACTGGATATTTATCCAAAGGAAAATAAAAGACATTCTATAAAAAGGACGTCTGCACTTGAATGTTTATAGCAGCACAATTCACAATTACAAAGATGTGGAAGAAGCCCCAATGCATGAGTGGATTAATAATAAAATGTGATATACATATATGTGTGTATACATATGTGTGTGTGTATATATTTATATATATACACATAAACATACACCATGTTATACTTCTTTCCCATAAAAAATGGTGAACTACCTATTGTATTATCCTGGATGGAGCTGGAGTCCATTCTTATAAGTGAAGTATCACAAGAATAGAAAAACAAACACCACATGTACTCACCATTAAATTAGTACTAATTAATCTACACTTATGTGCACATATGGGAAGTAACATTCATAGGGGGTCTGTCAGGTGGGAGGGGGGAGTGAACTGCAAACTGTCTGGGGGATGGGCAAACTTGTAGCTCTGACTTAGGTGGTGCAAAGGCAATTTATGTAACCAAAGTGTCTGTAGCCCTGTAATACTCTGAAAAAAATTTTTTTTAAAAAAGGAGAGGAAAAAAATGAAGAAAAATTTAAAGAAAAATTTAGCTCAAAATATGTTTCACAAAAAATGCTAAAGTTACTATTTATACATTTCTAACCAAAATTACTATTGGCCTTTTAAATGGCAAAGAAAAACATACATTTATATCCTTTCTGCGTAAACCATGCCTAAATCATATAGAGGAATACATTATTTGATTAAAAACAAACATACATACAAACAAAAAATCACAAAAGGAAACAGAGAGGGACCCCCGATAAAGAAGAATCAATACATATCTGAAAGATTAATAAAAGTAAGAAAGAAAGCAAACACTTTTGGAAGAGACTTGACTAATGATTCAGAACACAGGAAATGGCAGACTTCATACACCAGTATGGTGCATAAGCAAAGGTTGTGCTGTCTGCCTGCTCTGTAGAGCCATCACAAGGATCTAGGCTTTGAGAATTCTCGAAAGATAGATAGAACATGGAATTAACAAACGGCCAAGAAAATATAGATATTAATTGATGGTTTTATATAAAACAATAGATCTCATCCTACCCACCTTCATCCACAAAGCCCAACATCCAGGTGTTAACCCTTAAGGCTAATACAGCAAATTGTATAAAGTGTATAAAAGCTGACTCACACTGGGACAACTAGTTGTTGTTAGCATCAGAAAGCTGTCTTCCCATCCCATTCTTATTAGCTGGCTCCCTAAAGGACTAATCTAAAAAGAAACTTATCAATTGACAAAGACATATAATTCCTAGTCAGCATGTCAATATTCTTAGTCTTGAATGTGAACAGAAAATTAAGAATCATCAGACGTTCAATAAAGCATGGAGAAAGAGAGAGAGACAGAAAATCTACTACTGGAGGAAAGAAATTTGGGTGAAACAACAACAAATCAACATCAAAATAATAAACAATCTCACTTATTAGTATAAACCCTTAGTATTTTACATTAACATAAAAAGTCTTTAAGTTTCCAATACTTATTATTTTAGTCTGTAAATTAAAGAGGTTCTTTGCTTCTTTTAAATACACACACACACACACACACACACACACACACACACACACACTTTATAACCTCCTACAATTAGCTCAAGGCCAGCTCTATGGGACTGCATAGATCCAGCAATCTTGACATATGTGACTTTGTGTCATTTTTTCTCTCACTGAAAAGAACATACTAAGTGCCTTGCTAAAGTCTACTGAATTACCTAAGATCATTAAAATGCATCCATTTTCTTCTAGAAGTTTTTAGCATTTAAAAATTTAATTTGCATTAAATGTTTTACATGCTAAAATAGCTAATATTTCTGAGTAGTGTTTAAGTGCTTTTGTATAATATTTTATTTCATTCTCCCAACAACTTAATGACAAATATGCTACCCCTCTTTTGTAGATGGGGCAACCAAGGTGAAGTAAAGCCAAGTAATATGACCTTACGCAGAGCCAGATCTCAATTCTAGATATACTGGTCCCAGGGAACGTAGTCCTAACTGCTTTAATGCCCTACCTGTAATATAGAATCTCACACATATTAAGAGGTTGACTCTGAATCTTCAGATGTTATACATTGTTTGCTTTTACCGGAATTCCTACATAACACAATCGTAGACCTATATACAATTTCCACATTCTTAATATGTATTTTTTCTCCTAGGTACACCTGCTAGCAATGTTACATGCTAGCTAATACTTTTTTCTCAATGTTTCTCCAGGGACCATTTAATGACCTATGTACTTTTTCTCTGTAAGGCAATATAGCAGAGTGCAGTGATAGCAGTCTCCAGAGTCATATTAGCTTAGTTCAAATCCTGTATTAGCTTAGTACAAACTGTTTCATCATGGGGAAAACCACTTAACTTTCTTTGTAAATCAGTTAGGTCTAGTGAAAATGTCATTCAAAGTTTAAACAGCTCATGGACTTGGTAATTAAATTATATTGTTCATTTAAAGCAATGCGGGTAATTTCTGGCACATGATAAGCCTTCAGTAACTATTAATAGTAACTATTACCATTATTTTTATTATAATTCTGAGAAATATACTGTTTCCAGAATGCAACCACATAAACAGACACTTTAGGTTTGAAGGATTGAGTGCCAGGGATGGCCAGTTTGAATACATCTGCTCGGCATTCTGAATATATCTAATAGCAGAGGAACCATTGAAGACTTGCCTTGCTGATGTCACATTCATAACTTACATATAATATTTTCTTCCAAATGGGGAGGGGAGTTGACTGTTCTGATCTTTCTTGGGTTTGGGGATCACTACTAGATTCTGTAACCCACGTGATTCATCATGAATTATACTTTGCTACTGCAGTGCACGACCAGCCAAGAAACTTTCACTTAATGTTAACCTCAATAGCAAAAAAGAATCATGGAAGGACAGCATTCTCCTCTGTTTTTTAATTAAACATTTTATTTTGAGATTATGATAGACTTCATATGAAGTTGTAAGAAATAATACAAGGAGAAACCATGTTCCCTTTACCCAGTTTGGCCAAATGATAACATCTTGTAAAACTATAGTATAGTACTATAACCCTTACAAGTCATTGTGTATAATTGCCATTCCTTTTTCACTGAGCAATATTCTATGGCATAGCTGTACCAGTTTAACCATCCACCCATTGGAGGACACCTGGGCTGTTTCCAAGTATTGGCTTTTACAAATCAAACTGTATAAAGCTCATGTAGTGGTCTTTGTGTACATAAATTTTTATTTCTCTGGAATGTATAGCAATTGATGGATCATATAGTAGTTGCACCTTTAGTAATTTAAACAGCTGCCAAATTGTCTTCCAGAGTATCTGTGTGATTTTATGTCTCTATGAGCAATGAAAGAGAGCTCCTGTTGCTCCAGATCCTCAACAGCATTTGGTATTGACATTTAGTTTAAGTGTAGCCATTTTATTAGGTGTATATTGGTATCTAATTTCTGTTTTAAATTGTAATGCTCTAATTATATATGATGTTAGGCATCTTTTATGTGCCTATTTGCCAACTGTATAACTTTGATGAGGTGTCCACTCACATCCTTTGTTCATTTTTTTACATTGAGTTGTCTGTTTCCTGTAGAGTTTTAAGAAGTCTTTGTATATTTTGGGTAAAAGTCTTTTGTTAGATAAATGTTTTGTAAGTATCTTTTGTTAGGTAAGTGTTTTGGTTTCTATTTTTTTTTTTTTTTTTTTGAGACAGAGTCTCACTTTGTTGTCCAGGCTAAAGCGAGTGCCGTGGAGTCAGCCTAGCTCACAGCAACCTCAAACTCCTGGGCTGAAGCAATCCTACTGCCTCAGCCTCCCAAGTAGCTGGGACTACAGGCGTGTGCCACCATGCCCAGCTAATTTTTTCTATATATATATTAATTGGACAATTAATTTATTTCTATTTATAGTAGAGACGGGGTCTCGCTCTTGCTCAGGCTGGTTTCAAACTCCTTACCTCGAGCAATCTACCGCCTCGGCCTCCCAGTGTGCTAGGATTACAGGCGTGAGCCACCTCTCCTGGCCTTGGTTTCTAATTTTAATTCTTTTAACAGTACCTTTCACAGAGTAGATGTTCTCATTCTAATGAATCCAACTTGTCAATACATTTTCATTGATTGTGCTTTTGGCAATGTATAAAAACTCATTACCAAAATTAAGGTCACCAGGGTTTTTATTTATGTTAACTCTAGATCTTTTATAGCTTTTTGTTTTACATTTAGGTAAAATGACCCACTTAAAGATAATCTTTTGAAAGGTGTAAAGTTTATGTGTGGATTCAATTTCTTTTGGCATATGGATGGCAGTTGTTCCAGCATAATTTGTTTAGAAGTTTATTCTTTCTACATTGAATTGTCTTGGTTCCTTGTCAAATATCAGTTAATTTTCATTGCATGACTATAGTTGACTATCTCCATGATGCTTCATTAATTATTTGCCTATTATTTTCCCCTGATTATTGTAGCTGTATAGTAAGTCTTAAAGTTGGGGAAAGACTTTTTCTTCTTCCTTTTCTTCCTCCTCCACCTCCTCTTCTTCTTTTGTATTGTATTGGTTATTCTGTGTATTTTGCCTTTTCATATAAACATTAGCATAAGTTTGTTCATATATACAAATGGATTGCTGGAAATTTGACTAGTAATTACAATAAATATACAGAACAAACTGGAAGGAAAGACATATTAATAGTATTGACTCTTCCTATCAATGAACATGGAATCTCTCTCAATAAATTTATTTAGACATTCTCTGAATTTTTCATCAGCATTTGTAGTTTTCCTCATACAGATATTATAAATATTTTGTTTGATTTGAGTATTTATTTTTGTGCTAATGGAAATGGTTCCATTTTTAATTATAAATTCAACTTTTTATTACTAGTATATTACTTCATATCCTGCAAACTCAGTATAATCACTTATTAGTTTCAGTAATACTTTGTTGATTATTTGGAATTTTCTATATAGGCAATCATAGTATCTGTGAACAAAGAAAGTTTTCTTTCTTTCTTACCAATGTGTATAGTTTGTTTTTTCTTTTCTTATATTATTACATAGCTATGATGTTGAATTTGAGAGGTGAGAAGGGAAATCTTACCTTGGTCATATTTGTAGGGGAAAACCATCTAGTTTTTCACCATTAAGTATATTGTTAACCATAGAATTTTTGTAGATGTTCTTTATTAAGCTTAGGAAGTTTCCCTACATTCCTAGGTTGCTGAGTTATGAATGAGTGTTGGATTTTTTAGATGGACTTTCTGTATCTATTTATATGATCATACGGCTTTTCTTCTTTAACCTGCAGATGTGGTGAATTACATTGATTGATTTTCAAATGTCGAACCAACCTTGAAGAATTGGAATTAATTGACTTGGTCATGCTATGTAAGTATTTGTTCACATTGTTGGATCCAATTGCCTAAAATTTTGTTAAGGACTTTTATATATGCTCATGAATGATATTATCCAATAGTTTTCCTTTCTTATAATGTTTTTATATATGTTTTGGATAATGATGATCTCATTTGATAAATTAAGAACTGTTGTCTTTGTTTCTATTTTCTGAAATATACTAGATAATTGGTATTATTTCTCACTTAAGTGTTTTGCAGAAATCACTGGTAAATCTATTTGGCTCTGGCATTTTCTCTTTTGGAAAGTTATTAATTACCAATCTAATATTTTAATATATAAGCTTATTCAGATTATTTATTTCCTATGTATGAATTCTCTTAGATTATGTTATTGAAAGGAATGAATGCATTTTTGAAGTAATCAAATTAGTAGGTACAGTTGTCCATAATATTAATTTATTATCCTTTTAAAGTCCATTGAGTCAGTGGTTATGGGCCTCTCCTTCATTACCAATGTTAGCAATTTGTGTCTCTTTCTTTTTTTGTTAAGCCTGGATGGCATTTTATCAATTTTATTAATATTTTCAAAGAACTGACTTCTGGTTTCATTTATTTATTTTTGGTTTTATGTCTTTCATTTCATTAATTTTTGCTCCATTTTTGTTATTTTTTTCTACGTGCTTTATGTTTATATTGTTATTGTTTCTCTAGCTTTCTAAAGTAGAAGCTTAGAATAAGTTTAGATCTTTCTTTTTTTTTCTTATTTCTTCATTCAAGGCTATACATTTCTTTTAAGCAGTGATTTTACTGCATTTCATAAATTTTGATAAGTAATGTTTTCATTTCATAATATTTATTTCAAAATATATATTTTAATTTCTCTTGAGCCTTTTTTAAAAGCATGAATTATTGATAAATGTATTATTTGGTCTTCAAATATTTTGAAACTTTCTAGATTTTTTTTCTGTTGATTTCTGGTTTAATTTCATTGTGTTTTGAAGCATAGTTTATATGCTTTCAATTATTTTAACTTTCTAAAGGTACACATTAAGCTAAAAGAGTTCCCTTCTATGGGTGAGAGTGTTAAATTGATATGGGTCCTCCATCTTCAATTGATATGATGATATAGTATTTTCTCCTTAGCTTGGTGATGTTGTAAATTACATTGCTTTTTAAATATTGAACAATTCTTTCATACCTGGAATAAATCTTACTGTTTATGTAGTACATTTATTTTATACATAGTTGAATTGAAATTGCTAACATGTTGTTGAAGACTTTTGTATCTAACTTCATAAAATACATTTATCTGTAGTTTTCTTTTCTCATGCTATCTTTGTTCAGTTTTGGTAACAGAATAATACTGACATCATACAGTAAGTTGAGATGTATCTTTTCCTTTTCTATTAGTGGAAGAAATTATGTAAAATGAGAACTGATAGAGTCTGATAGGTCACCCTGGACCACAATCAAGGTGTTGCAGGACAGTGTTCCCTTCTGGAGGCTGCAGGGGAGAACCTGTTTCCATGCCTTTTCCAATGAGTAGAGGCCACCCACATTCCTTGGCTCATTCATTTTTCCTCCATCTTTAAAGCCAGCAATTTTTAGTCATGTTTTTCTCATGTTGCCATCTGTTTTGTTGCCTGTCTTCTAGCTTCCACTTCCATTTTAAAGAATCTTGTACTTATATTGAGTCCACTTGTATAATATGGGATACACGCCAAGCTGGCACCATTTCTGCTATTACACAATTCTCAAGAAAATGTGTGGATCTCTTCTGTATGTCACTGGGATTTACTACACTAAATAAGAATCTTCTCCACAGAAAATCCCTTCTCAGTTTTTGTAATTTCTGCTTAAATGGCTAAGAATTATCCATGACTCACATGCATAATTTCTTCAAAGAAACTTATGTGATTACTTGCATTGATTTCTTTCATCCACGTAATTTTCAACATACAGATGTTGTACATGTTTTTTATAAGCATATGTAAACAATTTACTTACTTTTAAGTAGTTGTAGATGGTGTTATATTTTAAATTTTGGTTTCTACAGTTTCTACTGTTAGTATATAGAAGAGCAATGGATTCTAACATGTTGGTTATGTATCCTATAAAGTTACTGATTTCATGTATTTAATTTAGAAGAGTTTTTTGTTTTTCACTTGATTGATACTCTGAGATTTTCATCTTTTTGAGGTATTAGCCAAATCCTTGAGGTATTTGCCATATCCTTGGCTTTTTCTGTATAGCATGCTTTCTGAAAGTTAATTTCCTAAATTTATTATTATTATTAATTTTTTTCCAATTTATATATTTATTTAAATTCCAGAATGTTATGGGGATACAAGCATTTTGGTTACATATATTGCCTTTGCATCACCCAAGTGCATGGTACTGGCACAAGAACAGAGATATAGTCCTTCAGAACAGGACTGAGAACCCAGATATAAAACCATCCTCATGTTGTCATCTAATCTTTGACAAAGCAGACAAAAATACACACTGGAGAAAATAATCTCTATTTAATAAATGGTGCTGAGAAAATTGGATAGCCACATGTAGAAGACTGAAACTGGATTCACACCTCTCACCTCTCACAAAAATCAACTCATGATGGATAACAACCTTAAACCTAAGGCATGAAACCTTAAGAATTTTAGAAGAAAATGTCGAGAAGATTCTTGTAGACAGTGGCCTATGCAAAGAATTTATGAAGAAGACCCCCAAAGTAATCATGGCAGCAACAAAAATAAAATAAATGGGACCTAATCAAATTAAAACGCATCTGCACAGTCAAGGTAACTATCATTAGAGTGACTAGACAACCTACAGAATGGGAGAAAATATATGCATGCCATACATCACATAAAGGGCTGATAACAAGAATCTATATAGAAATTAAGAAAACTAATAAGAAAAAATCTAACAACCCCATTAAAAAGTGGGTAAAACTCATGAACCTAAACTTTGCAAAAGACAGAATGATGGTTAGCAAGCATATAAAAAGTACTCAACATCTCTAATCATCAGGGAAGTGTGAATGAAAATCACAAGTAGATATCACTTAACTTCAGTGAGAATGGCTTTTACACAAAATCCCAAAATAACAAATGCTAGCATGGATGGAGAGAGAGAGAATTTCCTAAGTTTAATGCTTTTTTGCAATCTGGATATGCTGATAATTTTCCAAATCATCAATTTCTGGTTCCATTTTGATAAATAGTTCTTATCTCAATTTATATTTCTTCTCACATTTTACTATAAGCAGCAAGAAACAACTTCAAGCTGTCTTTTTCATGCTGTCATCTGCCTGCTTCTCCCCCCTCCCCCCTGTGAACCTCTGTCTGCAACTTTTTATGACTATTTTCATTTCACTGGACCCACCTGGATAATCCAGGATGATCCCCCTATCCTAATATCAGCTTCACAAATAAAGATTGACAGTGTCCCATCTTTGGAAATTCTTTGCCATGTAGATTAACAAATTTATATTCAAATGTTCCAGAGATTAGGATGTTGACACATTTGTGGGGCCTACTGTTATGTCTGTCACAAATACTAAAGACAAAGTGTGCAGATGTACAGAGCTTCTGATGATAGTTCTGCTTCCCAGAAGCTTCCTCAGGGAAGCCTAAGACAAAGTGGGCGAAAGATGCAGATTAAAGTTGGCAACAGTTTTCTCTGTCTCTCTTTCTAAGAACATATACATCTACAGAGGATGGACTCAAGTTAACTAGTCTAGAAAATCCATATTTTGTTTTACCAAGATACAAACTTTGACATATGGTAACACAAACACTCAACAAGTTACAAACATAGGTTTTACTTCTTGTGTTTCTACACTTTGGCACAAGTGTCTACATCATCTGGGTTCATTTTATTTTCAACAGTAACGCTTTTTTTATCTCTTTAAATTAGAGGAGCTTGATTTGAATCATTTTCTCCCATAGCCTTGGATATATATCCAGTCTTATAGATATCTTAAATTTATGTTATGCACTTAAAATAAAATTACTCAGACCAAACAGAGTACATTTGAAGTTAGTGTGCTGGTCAAACTACAATCTCTGTCTTAAAAATACTTGAACGTTTTAAAGACCTTTGAGAAGATTATATACATGCAAAGCAATGTTCATATAAGCTGGTGTGATTTTTGTGATGTGAGTTTTATGTTTTACAATTCTTATGTTCCATTAACTATAAAAGTGAAAAATAAATACATAGTATTATCCTTGTGATTTCCTAAAATTTCAATTTTCTTTTCAAATTAAGAATGTTGGAAAAATAGGCTTTATCAAAGTACTTTCTACAATGTCCTCACTTCCCATCCATGCTTTTTTCAGGGCATCTTAGAGTCTATAAGAGGTAAAGTGTAAAGCAGAAGTTATGTAAATTTCTGAACTTACATTGTTTCTTTCCCAGTTCCTATTACTTGAAAGTCATTACATTTTTTATGAAAATATTGCAAGTAAATTTCAACTCACAAAGATATTTTTTACGTATAAATATCTTGCCAATCTGCTAAGGGAATAGAAAGCACACATTATGATAATGAATGAGAAACCTTGAACTAATCAATGAAAATATCTTTACTGAAATACATGGATAATAACTGACAATGGAATAGCATCATGTTGAATTTTCTGATATCACAGATTATTATAACAAGGGTCAAAAAAAGATAGAGTCTTGTTATAGTTATCAGAATTTTATGTTTTTATTTCCTTTAATTTTGATGCTTTACCAGTAAAATTAGGAAATGTTATCACAAAAGCACACTCACAGAAATACACTTTAAACAGATTATTATCGGTTTAGTTGGCTTTCTATACATTCTCTTCATCTCTTTGCCACTTCAAACTAATTTCTCTTTACTCAATTCAGATTATCTTTCTAGGCAGACCAACTCAGATCAACTGCATTGTGGGCTCTTAACTTTTTTCATAAAACATGTTAAAATTTACACTTTATTCCAGAAAATTTCCCCACCTAATCCAACCAACTACCTCCTCCATGTGGGTCACTAACAATAATGTGGAGAGGTTGAAGCTCATAAGTTTTGATCAACCTGACTGCTAATTCTAACTCTGCAACTTAGCCTCTGACTGTAGCATTGATCTCATGCAGAGTGAAAGTGGTGCCTTTCATGCGTGTTGAGATATTAGATCAAATGTGGACATCTTTGTGGTACTTGGCATGGTGCCTCGATTAGAACAGTTATGCAAAAAAAATGTTGGTGTCTCTCCTTTTTCTCATCACCTCTAATATCTGAAGCAAGATTTACCTATTCCCAGTTGCCTGGCTAACTTTATTCCTTTTAGATCACTGCTTTGTTTAATATTATACAAATGCCTATATATATTTTTGGTCACTGGATTATACACATGTTCTAGTTAATGTTTTCAGTGTCCCTTGATAGACACTCTGGCATTTTGTAGTTCATGTCTCCTCATACAGTAAGTGGCTCCCCCTTATCTCATCCATAGTTTTGCTTTCCTCGGTCTCAGTGTTCTGTAACCAACAGTGGTTTGAAAATATTAAATAGCAAATTCCAGAAATCAACAATTTATAAGTTTTAAATTGTGAGCTGGTTTGAGTGGCATGACTCAATCTGCCACAGTTCCCCTGACATGAATCCTCCAAGTCCAGTGTCTCCATGCTGCAGATGCTGCAGCCGTTAGTCAACTAGTAGCTGTCTCGGTTATCAGGTCCCTGAATCGGTACAGTGGAGCTTGTGTTCAAGTAACCTTTATTGTGCTTAATAATGACCCCAAAATCCAAGAGAAGAGATGCCGGCCATTGAGATATGTCAAAGAGAAACCATAAAATGCTTCATTTCAGTGAAAAGGTAAAAGTTCTTGACTTCATAAAGGCAGAAAGTAAAAGAACTTTTATTACAGTATATGGTTATAATTGTTCTATTTTATTATTAATTATTGTTGTTAATCTCTTATTGTGCCTAATTTACAAATTAAACTTTATCACAGGCATGTATATGTAGGAAAAAACAGTGAATATGTAGAGTTCATTACTATCTGAAGTTTCAGGCACCCACAGGGGTCTTGGAATGCATTCCCCATGGACAAGGGAAGACTACTGTATCACTGCTACTGCTTTGAGAATAAAAAGTAAATCATTGGATGGGTGTGGATTATGAAGAGAATTAGCAAGATTACAAAGCATCTCGCTTGACCTCAATTATATTCTTAATAACAAGGTTCACTATCATTGAGTTAAAAAGAATAAAATATGGATGGTCCTTCTCATTTGGCAGAAAAAAATTAGTAGTGTACTTTACTACTGTGTACTACTGTGTACCTGTGTATAGGTGCTTGGACCCCATATATAATGAGGGTCATAAATGACTGAGAGCAAACAGACAACTTTCAGAGTAAGCAGTCAAAACAGTCTTCCTTGGATTCCAATTTTCATCGTTTCTAAGATTTCCGTATGTAAGATTTTGCTTCTGCCTACTTTTGGCGTCTTCCCAAATAACTATAACAATAGTGATGAGTTATATTTAATAGTAAACACAGGCTGTTCAGGAAATCTCCTTTCAGTACATTTTTTTAGGATAGACATTATTTTTTCAATGATAAAGATGAGAGAACTGAGACTCAGAACAGTGAAATAAAGTTGGCAAAGTCAAAGGCTAGAAAATGACAGAGCTAGATTTTCCATCCAAATCTATGTAGATCCAAAACCTATGCCCTTCTCACTATCAAACACAGATTCTTTCCTCTGGATTTACCTTTTCCTCTTAGCTTTAGGGCCCTTGTTTATGTATCTCTGCTCAAAATGACCCTCTGCTAGATTGTTATTTTCTGCTACATATCTCAAATTTATGTAAATTTCTAGATTATTTATCTCTAGGCTTGTCTAGTGCTTTTGCTGCCAGTGTTTCAGCTCATAAAGCAAGATCTCATGGGAGTAACCACAGAAACAGATTCTAAGAGAGCAATGGCAATGGCTGGTTGTGACAGCTCAGATATATAGCTCCATTGCTAGGGAATTGCTATTGGACTGCCAGTCACACATTGCAACAGATTTTAGTTAAATCAAGCTCTTACATGATTGGAACAAAAACCAAGTGAAACATCTGCCAAAACAGAAATTGTGTCAAACTCCTAAACAAGGAAGAATGTCTATGATGGGTGTAACATCTGAAGAGTAGTAAAATAGTTTTTATAAAGTTTTTGAAATTCTCAATGTATTTTTTGTTTCATTGGAAAATATTTTTCCTATTCTTTTTAATTGCCATGTAGGAACTGTTTTCCAAACGTACAAGAAAGAAGTTGAAGTATCAAAATACAGGATAAGTGTAAATTCAGTTTATTCCTTGAGTATGTAGCATCATTCAAGAAGAAATGGAACTCAACTGTCTGAACACAGTCTGCATCAGTTAAGTGTGTCTACATGTCACCATCCTTCCAGATGAAAACTGAAGCTCACACATGCTCTCAGAGCCTGCTGTCTTACTGAATTTTTCCCATTTTATTTTAAAGTTTGTCATTATATAGACAGATCCCATGACAGGAAAAGCCAAGTGGGCCTTGGTTGGAATACTGGACATCTCTATCTATGACTAGAGTGCATTTTGACTGACTTTTACAATAGGAAAGTAATTTCACATGATAAGAAATTTGTAAGAAGGTTTTACTCTGGTGCTGGTTGTCCTATACTGAGCCTTAAGGCTAGCCTTAAACACGGTTGTACAATGGCTTTCAGATTTCTAGGTATGATATGTAGACACAGCAGTGTCTAGAAGGAAAACAGGGTCCATTTCTCTTTTTATGTCACTATTTTTAGAAATAAGAGAGTTTTCTCAGCACCTTTCCCTTTATGTCATGTTGGACCAGTTGGCTATCAGAAGCTAGGCACTAATGACGTTAATGGGATTCCTCGGTTGTGTTAGGCTAATGACCCAAAGAGAAAAATGTGGGGAATCGGTGGCTGTGACCCCCACATGAACACAGGACTGCAGCTCTCCAGTGTCTTTCAAATCAACACTGAGAGACTAAGAAGCAGCTGTGGAGGACAAAATCTGAGAGCAGCAGTCACAACTGACAAAAACAGCAACAATAACAACAAATTCTCAGAGCAAGAACTTCCCTCTTTTTTTTAAAGTTGATTTCTTAAGCAATTAATTAAGAAGAGGATTAGGAATCACTAGAACTTTTACCTTTACTGAAGACATCTAGTTGGCACGATTTTGTCTGTGACTTTGAAGGAGATAATTATCTCTGCCTCAGTTTCCTTGTCTGAAAATGAGAGCCTTAGTAATAATTGTTCTAACACTTATTATTAATACTCATTTACACAATTTTTGAGTCACAGGAGCTATTATTCTTAGTCTGGGAGATTTTATCAAGTTTTTCCTGTGTGGACCGAACATAAAAATGCAGAAATGCAGAATGTTTTATATTTTTGTACGGTATTCTTATTCCATTAATTTTTTTTAACTTAATTTCATATACAGTTCAATTTTAAACACAAAACTATAAAAATAAATATATGGATGCAGATTATTTTTGATGTTCTTCAACTTGTGTCTGGGTTCTTCTGAAAAATAAAAACAGAATAATAATTTGGAATCCTTCCAAATAAAATGCCCTACTTCGGAAACAAACCAAAAAGCAAAAAAGGAAACCAAAAAAGGAAACAAAACACAACCTTGACGCAATCAAGCAAGACACTGCATTAAAGTAAGCTTTAGTTTCTTTCTGATTTCCCTTTACACAATGTCTCTTTGTACACAATTCTGCTTCCTCAACTGAAAATCAGAAGCCAATGTTTACACTTCATTTTTATGGACTCAAGAGGTTATGAAGAGCATGTTAAGTACTGAACTTTTTGGACAATGACCACTACTGTTATTTTGAAAGGTTATTTTTTAATTATTATTAAAAGAGTTTAACAGCTATAAAATTTCCTTGCAATTTATATCCATTTGGATTACAGATATGTGCACTTTGTTCAGTAAGGCTAATGCTTGGAGGCTCTACTCCTCACACTGAACAACTATTTATGCATGTAATTAGTGAAAAAACTCTACTTTCTAACACGCTCTTATCTGAATGGCTTTAGTGTATAAACATATTACAATATGGCAAGAGGAAGCTCCCTGTTGCACTATACACTGCCATGACATAAAATATGCAAACTTGGAAAGAAAAGAAAGAAATTGACTATAAAGAATGACATCTTGGTTTTTTAGAAAAAATATTACTAATTGCTCTTTTAGAGTGTGACTGAGCACTACCATGAGAAGTAAGCAGTTCAGTATTTACCTCCTTAGGAGGCACATGTATATTATTAATTTTCACCCTGCTGATCACCCCTGATCAGAGTCCCCAAACCTGCTAGTCCCACATAACTGCTCACAGTTCTGACAATACACACATCCTCATGTGTAAAGGTTGGAGGAACTCACTGAGTAGCTCTTTCTCTTTTCAAATGTTCATCACTAAGAGATGCTGACAATTTTTTTCATTATATGTCTCAAATCTGTTCCCACTATCTTCTCATTGTCATGGAGTTATAGTTTCTTAGCATTCTCTCCACACCCTATATGCCTTCTCCCTAATTCATTCTGCATGTCAGTAGACTAATCTTCAATTATTTATCATCACTATCATCTTCATAGTTATCATTCATATTGAGTATCCACTCTCTGCTAATCATTATGTAGGTGCTTTGCATATGAGAATCCACTGCACCAGCCACAAATGGCAGGCATTATTACCCCTGTCATTAATTAAAGGCTCAGGGCAGGAAAGCAACTTCTCCAGCATCACACAACTTAAAGGTGACTGAGCCAAGATTACACTGATCTAGATCAGTGTGAATTAAAAGTCCCATTCTTAACCACAAGACCAAGGATGGCACATGTAAATCAAAAAGAGCAACTTATTTCTTTTATGGAAGCTCACATGGTTAAACATAACCATTGGATCTGTCTACCTTTCAAATTGATTCAGATGTCTTTTTACATCAATTCCCACAGAGGAGTAATTTTTATTAAAGAAATTATATTGGTCACAAGGATAAATTGAAAAGAAATAAACAGATGCTCTATTAATAGATTGGTCAATATACATTAGATATATGCAAATAACAAATTGGCATGTTTGGTATATGACCCTTCATTATGTTTTTTTTTTTTGTTTTTTTTTTTTTTTTTTTTTTATCCTGGAACATTGTATGAGCACAATATATGTGAGCTAATTAAAATAAAAATGATTATTGAGGAATTACTTAACCAAGATTATGAAAGCTACTTTATTATGATTCATAGGTCTCAACCTCTGGTGACCTCTGTCACCTTCCACATTGATCAGTAAGAATGTCTGATCACAGATAACCTAAAATTGTTGAAAATGCTGCATAATTGGTATGAAGTTCCTTGGAGCTTTATTTTATGCACAATTGAGAAAATTTTCTGGTACTAGTTAGCAAGTATTTAAATATAAGAAAAGCAATTTATATTGGAATTATGATGTTCTCAGTTATCATTCCTCAAGCTGAAGTCATTTAGAACATGATCAAGAAAAGATCTTTCATGAAAAAAATGATTTGATATTTAAACATGCTTTGCAAAAAAATCCCTATCTTCATGATACACACTGAACATTAGTGTGTCCTAGACTTTGAGAAATCTAGAAGTGTTTAATTTTTTAAACCATAGTTTCTAAAATATGTTTGATGATAATTTTGTAGTTCCTGTTGATATTTTTTCATTTTTTCTCAGATGCCTTTAACATCCCATGACACATGTTTTAAAAAGTCTTATTCTCTGCATTTCTTTAAATATGACTATCTTTGAGTGTGTGCTATCTGTAAATATATATGAACAAGATGTGTTATCTCCTCTCAACAAGAAAAGAAATAAAGAATAAGAGCATATTTTAGCCTGAAAGCTCTTTCTCATTTTTCAAAAATATTTTTTCTATATCCTCCTTGTAGCTTTATTTATCAATTCTATTAATACTTTAACTCAGTATGTCAGTCTGAAGTGTCCTCCTGGCATCAAGTAATGAAACAGGGGATTTTGGTATTAATCTGTTTCTATTTAACAAATAAGTTACTCCTGTAAAATGTCACCGTTCCAATTAAAACTTTGAAATCCTGGCTGGGTGCAGTGGCTCATGCCTGTAATCCTAGCACTCTAGGAGGCTGAGGCGGTGGATTGCTCAAGGTCAGGAGTTCGAAACCAGCCTGAGCCAGAGTGAGACCCCCGTCTCTACTATAAATAGAGAGTAATTAATTGGCCAACTAATATATATAGAAAAAATTAGCCGAGCATGGTGGCGCATGCCTGTAGTCCCAGCTACTTGGGAGGCTGAGACAGCAGGATTGCTTGAGCCCAGGAGATTGAGGTTGCTGTGAGCTAGGCTGATGCCACGGCACTCGCTCTAGCCTGGGCAACAAAGCAAGACTCTGTCTCAAAATAAATAAATAAATAATAAAATAAAACTTTGAAATCCTCTTCATTTTTGTTCATGATGTGTCCATATCTCCTAGAGTTTGAGATCTTACATCAGCTTGCCTTATCTTAGCTATATAATATTATTTCCCATTGGTCTCTAAGGAGTTCACTCTAAATTACATGAGTACAAAGCGATTAAGTGGGATCACTTCTAAAGACCTATTTCTAGAATAAATATGTACTAGTCTTAAAGGAAGAGTCATGGCTTGCATGTTTCTACCCAATGAGGTTATATTTTCATTTCAGACTCCAATTACAAAGTAACACTTCTCACAGAGAGTAGTAAAATATTGTCTCTACACCTAGAGCTGCAGAGAATAGAAAACATAGAATAGAACAGACAGCTAAACTCCCATGAAAGCAGAGGGGTAGAATAAACAGTCCCAAGTTCACTTAAAAAGGTGAAAATCTCTCCCAAGCCCTGCTCAGAACTATTTGAACCAACTCTCACAAGCATGTTTGACACCATGTAGAATGTGAAACTAAAAATTTGGATTTTTCTTGTTTAATATAGGAAATAGTGTTGGACAAATAAAAAAAAAAGTAGAACTAGAACATAAATCATTTGAGGGACAATCTCAGAAATTTTCCCTGGCTAAAGATTTTTACTATCTAATTTATTCATTATAATTTTAAAATGTAGTATATGTATACCATGGGGTACTACTCAGCTGGAAAAAACAATTATGATCTAGTATCTCTTGTATTAACCTGGATAAGGCTGGAGCCCTTTGTGCTAAATGAAGTATTCCAAGAATGGAAAAACAAACACCGCATGTACTCACCATCAAATTTGTATTAATTGATCAACACTTACGTGCATATATGGTAGTAAAATGCATCAGGTGTTGGGCAGGTGTGAGGGGGGAGAAGGGGATGGGTATATTCACACCTAATGTGTGCAGTGTGCACCATCTGGGGGATGGACATGCTTGTAACTCTGACTTAGGTGGGGCAAAAGCAATATATATAACCCTAACATTCATACCCCTGCAATATGCTGAAATACAGTCAACCAATCAATCAATCAATAAGTTAAATTCTGATTTAATTTTTTTCAATAGATTTAGGGGGTACAAGTGTTTTTTGTTACATTCATAAATTGTGTAATGCAGAAGTCAGGGTTTTTAGTGTACCTGTCACCAGAATAGTGTAGGTTGTGCCCAATAAGTAGAGTTTTATCATTCACCCCTCTTCCACTATTCCCTCTTCTTAGTTTTCAATGTCCATTATACCACTTTATCACCATATATGCCTCTTTTTTATGCCCCACTTATGAGCGAAAATATGTCGTATGTGTTTTTCCATTCCTGCAATACTTCACTTAGGATAATGGCATCCAGTTCCATCCAAGTTGCTACCAAAAGACATTATTTCATTGCTTTTTACGGCTGAGTAGTACTCCATGGTGTGTGTATATAACACACATGCACACACACACACACCCCACATTTTGTTTATCCACTCCTCAGTTGTTGGGATTTAGGTTAACCCTACATATTTGCTATTATGAATTGTGATGCAATAAACATTAGGGGGCAGCTGGGTTTTTTTGTAAAATTACTTCCTTTCTTTTGCGTAGATATCCAGTAGTGGGATTGCTGGATTGAATGGTAGGTCTACTTTTAGTTCTTTGAGGAATTTCCATAGACATTTTTATAGAGGTTGTACTAATTCATAACAGTGTATAAGCATTCCATTTCTACCACATCCACAGCAACATATATTGTTTTTTGACTTTTTAATAATGGCCATTCTGACAGGGTCAAGGTGGTATCTCATTGTGGTTTTGATTTGTATTTCCCTGATGATTAGTGATGTTATGCATATATTCATATGTTTGTTGGTCATTGTGTCTATTCTTCTGAAAAAATCTGACCATGTGTTTTTCACACTTTCTGGACGGGGTTATCTGTTTTTCTCTTGCTAATTTCATTGAGTTCCTTGTAGATTCTGTATCTTAGTCTTTTGTCAGATGTATTGTTTGCTAATATTTTCTCCTATTCTGTAAGTTGTTTGTTTATTCTGTTGATTATTTCTTTTGCTGTGCAGAAAATTTTTAGTTTAATTAAATCCCATTTATTTATTTTTGTTATTGCTTTATTTGCTTTTGAGGTCTTAGTCATAAATTCTTTGCCTAGAAAAATGTCCAGAAGAGTTTTTCCTATACATTCTTTTAGAATTTTTATGGTTTCAGGTCTTACATTTAAGTCTTTAGTCCATCTTGAGTTAAATTTTGTACATGGTAAGAGACTGGGATCCCGTTTCTTTCTCCTGCATGTAGCTATCCAATTTTCCCAGCACCATTTATTGAATAGAATTTCCTTTCACCAATGTATGTTTTTGTCTGCTTTGTCTATAATCAGTTGGTTGTAGCTGTATAGCTTTATTTCTGGGTTCTCTATTATTAATATGTTCCATTTGTGTTTGTCTCTATTTTTGTACTAATACCATGCTATTTTAGTTACTACAGCCTTGTAATATAATTTGAAATCAAGTAATAGGATGGTTCTATATGAAGTTTACGGCTGGGCATGGTGGCTTATGCCCGTAATCCTGGCTTTCTGGGAGGTCAAAGTAGGAGGATGGCTTGAGGTCAGGAGTTTAAGACTAGCCTGAGCAAGAGTAAGACCCCATCTCTACTACAAATAAAAAATGAAAAAAGGTAAAACAAAATCCAACAACAACAAAAGGGAAGTTTAAGATTGTTTTTTCTAGGTCTATGAAAAATGGCATTGGTATTTTGATAGGAATTGTGATGAATCTGTAAATTACTTTGAACAATATGGACATTTTAACAACGTTGATTCTTCCATTTCATGAGCATAAAAACTAGGGGTTTTTCCATTGTCTGTGTCATCTATGATTTATTCCATCAGTGTTTTGTAGTTCTCCTTGTAGAGATCTTTCACCTCCTTAGTTAAGTATATTGCTAAGTCCTTTATTTTCTTTGCAGGTATTATAAATGATATTGAGTTCTTGACAATATTATCTAGTACCTAATTATATATAGTAGCTCTCCCTTATCCATAATTTCGCTTTCCATAATTTTAGTTACTCACAGTTAACCATGGTCTGAAAATATTCAATGGAAAATTCCAGAAATAAATAATTCTTACATTTTAAATTGCAAGCTATTCTGAGTAGCATGATGAACTCTCATGCTATCCCACTCACATCCCTTTAGGGATGTGAACTTTCTCTTTATCCAGTGTCTCCACTCTGTAGACACCACCTACCAGTTAGTTATTTAGTAGCTGTCTTGGTTGTCATCCCCATTGTCACAGTATCACAAGGGCTTGTGCTCAAACCCTTATTTTACTTTATAATGGCCTGAAAATGCAAGATTACTATACCTAATTTGTAAATTAAACTTTTTCATAGATATGTATGTATAGAAAAAATTCTACATATATATGTGAATACTCCTTGAATTTCTATGTGGTTATGTCCACATAGAATGTCCACATTTTCTATGTGGTCATAGGCCTAAAATATCATAAGTCAAAAATGCATTTAATACACTAATAGACTCATTATAAAGTTGAAGAAATGTAAGTCAAACTATTGTAACTTTTCGTTCTTTTAGACTTACAAGGTGGTCACATGTTGATACACCCATCATAAATCTGAAAAATTGTTCATCAAACCATGATAAGTTAGAGAGATCTTCTGTATAGAGGTCAGTGCTTTTCATGGTTTGAGGAATCCACTAGGGGTCTTGAGACAAATCTCCTGAAGATAGGGGGACTACTGTGTGTGTGTGTGTGTGTGTGTGTGTATTCATTCTAACACTTTAACTTAAAATGTATTAAAAAAAAGTCCTTATATATACATTTCCATACACATACACACACACACACACACACACATATATATATACACACACACACACACATACACACAAAAAAACATACCCACATTTCATACACATGCACACACACAGTATGGTGCAGTCATGATTAATATATATTTTTATCACCTATATTAGTCAGAGTTTTGCAGAGAAGGTAAACCAATGGCATGTGTGTATGTGTGTGTGTGTGTGTGTGTGTGTAGATATAGATATTGATATAGATAGAGGGAGAGAGGAAAGAGAGAAGCTGGAGACATAGGAGAGATAATGTGTACTTCCAGTCCAAGTGCAAAGGCCTGAGTGAGAACCAGAACTGATGGTGTAATTTACAGTGTAAAGTCCAGCAGGCTCAAACTCCAAGAAGAGGCAATGTTTCACTTCAGGTCCAAGGCTGGGAAAGACCCAGGTCTCGGCTAATGGCCCTCATGCAGGAGGAGTTCCTTCTTACTCATCCTTCTTGTTCTATTCAGGTCAACAGTTGATTGGGTGATCAACTGCCCTCCATAACGAGGAGGGTAGTTTGCTTTGCTCAGTCTACAGAGACATATTTTAATCTCATCCTGAAACACTCTCACAAACACACCCAGGATAACGTGTGGTCAGGTATTTTCACACCCTGAGACCCAGTCAAGTTGACATATAAAGTTAATTTCACATCACCTTTAAAAAATATAGAGTGAAGTAACTCCTCAGAATCCTAGTTAGACAGGTATATACTAGGTGCACCACTCATGACTATGAAAGGTAGGATTCTGAGGACAATACTAGGTAAGCAACATCTTTACAGAATGCCACTGATTACATTCTATGGTACCAGGCATATTGAAAATGAAAGTACAGGAGAAGACAGGAGAGGCAAGAATTCCAACCTCCTGTACTTAATATTCATGCTTCTTAGAACACAGCCTGAACACAGTGCATTCTTGGAATATGCTTTCTAAATGAATGAATGTATCAATTGTAAATTGAATAAATAAATGATTATAAAATTAAATGATAGAATTTATAAAATAAAACGTTATGACTACCAGATTGGGATTGGCCACGTATCTTTTATTTTTTCACTACAGTATTCTTCTACCTTCCTGCATTTTGTGTTAAGTTTATGGATGGACTCAGTGACTTAAATTACCCTAACAGAACAACTGAATATTCATTCTTTTTCAATATTTCCATTATAAATTCAGTGAGATAAATTATATACCTGTACCTACTGTCATATTACTAATTTTCATATTGAGAAATTTATTAAGGTCAAATTAGTGCAAGTAAATTATGCACTAGATGATGTAGTTTTCAAGTTAAAATGTAGTTATTATGCATGTTAAAATTATGAATAATATTCACAGGTAGCCTTATTTCTTTAAATGGTTATTCTTAGTTTGCTTCTTTCAAGTCTTGGTTTGATAAAATGGTAATGAGCCATTTGACAGCCAAAATGAATGTTTGCCACAATGTAATAGTTAAAGCAATTACCCAAAATTAGTCACTGATCCATTTTCTCCTCAAAGGTCCATGAAAACTTTTCTAGCTGCCTGGTTCATGTCAATCACTGCTTTCCATGAAAGTTGGTTTATTTTAAAATAGCTGTATAACTAATTCTATAGCTCATATTTCTCGCTCTGTGTTGAAGAATTATGTTAGCGTCTTCTTTTCCTCTTATTAAGGAATAAATTTAATCATCTTTTTAAAAATATCTTTTACAATTACATGTATTTAGTGAGAAAAGTAGCATATAGCGCTAATTATATTATATAATAGCACCTGCAAGGCACCCAGCTCTTTTTCAGATTCCACGGATACTGTGGTGGAATGGAATTCTAACACTGATGGCATAGCCTTACAGTCTAACATCCCATAGTTTCTCAACTGGTCTGATCATAGATAATGGTAAAGTAAGATTTTTAGTGGATGGAAAAACTTGACATTATTAAACCTAAATATATTCGTAAGTTTCTTAGGGAAAAAATGTCCCTATGAGGAAATGCTAAACACATTTCCTACTAGACACTTTTTTTCAAGACAGGTTTTTATCCTATTATAACAAAAGGTTCAGCTTGTCACACACCGCTAATCTGAGTCATATCTAAGGAGGGAAATGCTAATATTTTTAAGTGTAAATGTGTAGGGCCAGGTGGAAGGGAGGCTACATATAGTTCTACTCACCAAGCAGTGTTGGAACTAAGAGTGGCAAAACTTTGTTAAGGAAGAATGACATGTAGCCTTGATATCACTGGGCCCAGGGGAGTGGAATTATGTACAGTGAATTCTGCTTGTAGATATGGTGGGAATATCTTTCTGAGTCTATAATTTCTAAGTGGAATGTGTCTGGGTGTCTGTTGTTAGTCATCTTCCACCTAAGTCGAACCCGAGAAGGGGATAGATTTGGCAGTGTTGGAATTTGGGAGACTTGGTTGAGCAAGTGATAAGAAATCACATAAAGATAAATCCTAATCTTGACATTAAAATAGTTGAACAGTCATAACTATGAGATAGGGGGTAGCAAAAGCAGTGGCCCAAACCAGGGAGTAAACCAGAGACATCAGCTATTTCCAAGCACTAACACAGAATATGCTAGCATGTGGCCCAAACGAACATTTTTAAAATTTATTTGGAGTGCTTCAGTTTCTTCTTTTTATCTTTGCATGCAGGATAAAAATATAATCTTAAAAATACAGGAGAGTTTTTTTTTAAACTCTAAAGACAGAGTCCCTAATGACAAGAGATTCCATAAACTCCACAGATATACTAAAGGAAAAGAAGAAAAACAATTGTGGTGAGATATAGAAAGATTGCATGAGAAGTACACATTGCAACATCAACTAGTCAAGTGAAGTGCAAGCAAATAAGTTTGCATATTACAGACTTAAATGTAATAACAAGATTCATTTATGATTCTATTTTTTGTAAAATAGATTTATTTATGATTCTATTTTTTGTAAAAGTATTTTGACATAATATCCAAGAAACTGATTAAGAAACTTGGCCAATGGGCATGTGTATATAAAACATGATATTTGGAAAGCAAAAGACTGAGTTTACGTGTGGTAAGCTTGTTGGTATGTATAAGGTGTACTCTGTGTAATACAGTGGTGGTCATCTCACTCTGATTCAGTTTCACAATGTTACATTTTTACTTCATCAGAAGCAATTTTGGAGAGCTATATTCCATAATAAATTAATATCTGATAATGAATCATGTTTGGTTTTATAAATTCTGATGAATCAATAAGCAGCAAAATATGCCAGGAAATATGAAAGACACAAAGAAGCAACGCCTGTTCAAATAGTTCTTTGTTCTTGTGTCTGAAATTTTCTCTCTGTAAATATTTATTTACTTATGCCTTGAATACATTTTAAATTAATAGCAGGGCAACTATTACCCATTACCAACTTTGAGAAGTTAATATTGACTATAACAGGAACCCAAAAGCAGAGGACAGAGGGGAGAGAGATAAGGCTAAAGGAAAGCACGGGCTGCTTGACTACAAAGGCAAAGTTCACAAATGTTTAAATTGGTCTTGGGACTGACTCCCAGGAAGAGGTGATTAGGCATAAAACTGAGAGCATTAAATATAGGACACAGGAGCATATTCCTCTTGTCCCTTTTAATAACCTTGGCTGACTTCAGATATGCATTCCTGAGAGTCTGGCTCAGGGATTTGACATGTAATTATATTATATTTAACTCCTATGAGGTGCTGAGGTTTGAATTATCTCCCCACATTGATCTCTCTAGCATTTAGTTTTTAAATTTTTTTCATTGGCAAAGCAAGAAATGAGTAAGATTAGCTTTGGGACTTCTTTCCCTTTTTAATGAAAATCTATTTGAATTTAAATTTCAAATATTTTTTCTTTATCAGACATTTTAAAATATATTATTCTTCATTATCTTTGATGATGCCTAAAAATGTAATGACCCAGTATTATGTGAAACCCATTATATTTAGAAGTTAGTCATGAATTTCAGAATGAGTTTAATTCAGAAACTCATAGAAAGCCAGTTTTTAAGTGATTTATATGTCCTCTTTATCCTTCCTAGATTACTTAGAGGAAAACATATTTCTGTTGTTGTCTCTGCTGTTGATTTTACCCCCACAGCCCAGACCAAAAGCTTATCATATTTTTAATCAACTTTTGTAATAGTTTCATAGTTGGTTTCTAAGCAAATAAAGCACTTCCTTGTCAAGTTGTAACAGTAAACAACCACTTTTTACATCATGTCCATGATTAGGTAGTAGAGATAATAGCAACCTTTGGAATCAAATAAAATATATAAAATTTTAGAATTATCACTTTCTTGTACATAGACAATTATTGAACTCAGCATATCATTTTATTTAGTGGAGTTTCAATTTCTTCATGTATAAAATGGATAACATAATATCTACCTCCCAAGGTTCTTGTGAAGATTAGATGAAATCACATATAAAAGTTCTGATAGATGGAAATATTAATCAACAATAAACATATTAACAGTTATGTGAACTTATTAGTGATCACGGAAATGTGTATTAAATTCAAATTAAAAACACACACCATAGGGTAGTGACAATGAAGGAATTACAGCTATACAAATAAAAGAAGGGTATTAGCCCAGGTCTCATAAGAGGCAAGAAACTGAAGGTAATTTAAATAAGGAAAATTTAAAATAAAAAATTATTAATTATAACAGGAAATTAGAGTAACGCAATACTATCTAATAAGAATTGAAGAGAACTTTAAGGAAAAGCAGTCACTGCCTCTAGGGCTGAGACAAAGCAGCTGTGTTAGATCCACCTCTCAGGGCTGACATCCAGACCTTGTTGGGAGGGGCGTAGTTGGCCGTGGCCACTGAACGGACAGAAGTCACTGTGGTACCATGCACAGAACTTCCCAGAAATCTACCACTGGAACTTGATGCGAATCTGCCTTTACAGTGTAAATTAAAACTGCTCTCAAGAAGAGACAATATACTACTACAAAACCAGCTGGGATGCCAGGGCACTCTGCAGGCCACTTGTTTCTCTTGAATTCTATGAAATACATGAGCTGTGTACTGGAAAAGCTGTAGCTGCTGAAGAAGCCAAGCACTGGCAAATCTGTGTGTGCTGCCGGAGCCTGACTAGAGAAACAAACTAGAACCAGGAAGCAAAACCTTTAATTTTTGCACTGTCTCCTCCACAACCTCCATTGACAAAGCTTAACGTTGTATCAGCTGATAAAGGAATAAAAATTTAAAAAAGTAAAAGGCTCAGATGTATTTTCACAGTGTAGGCAGCAAAGGATGAATGTGAAACTGACAAGCAAGGAATCAATAACTGGTAGACTCACTAACATCACATTGAGTAAAATAATAATAATAATTAAAAATAAGTCATGGATGAAAAACTATAGTCAATTTCATTTATATAAATTTAAATAGCACATACAAAATAAATACATACACATAAAGTAAAAAGAAAATCAAACGTAAAGAAAATCAAATGTAAAGAAAATCAAACATACCATTCAGGTTTCTGAGAGGTAAAGGATGCATTTGAGAACATATAACCTCTAAAATTCTTCTAAGTTATTGATAATGCTTTATTCATTAACTTGGCTGGTGGGTACAAAAGTTCCTGTGTTTTTATTTTTTTTATAACTATATATATATACACATATATATAACTATATATGTAAACATATATAAACTACATGGTTTTAAGCTATATACATAAAGTTTATAATTCCATAACTACACATTTAATACATATCTTTAAATGCATTTATAAATTATATTTTACATACGCTTATTATGTAATTATTATTCAGTAACATGCTTCAGTAACATCCCACATCATTGAAACACAGTAACTGCTTCTTCCCTTCTCATTTTTATATTCACTGACTTTAAGTCCTTCTCCAGATCCATAGATGTGTACAGCTTAATATATCAGGTGTATTGGTCACACAGATGAAGTCATGTCTTCTCTGCATGGTTGCATCATAATAATCACCTTTATTATTGCTGTGATAATAATCTTTGCTAATTATTGTACTGTTAGAAATGTTTGTTTTTGTTTTTTGTTTTTGTTTTTTTTTTTTTTGAGACACAGTCTTACTCTGTTGCCTGGGCTAGAGTGCCGTGGCATCAGCCTAGAAAATCACAGCAACCTCAAACTCCTGGGCTCAAGCAATCCTTCTGCCTCAGCCTCCCGAGTAGCTGGGACTACAGGCATGCGCCACCATGCCCAGATAATTTTTTCTATATATTTTTAGTTGGCCAATTAATTTCTTTCTATTTTTAGTAGAGATCTCATTCTTGCTCAGGCTGGTTTCGAACTCCTGCCCTTGAGAGATCTGCCCGCCGCAGCTGTCCAGAGTGCTAGGATTACAGGCGTGAGCCACCGTGCCCTGCTGTTAGCAATTTTTATCACCTTTTATGTGCTAGAAATTATCTCATAAGGTTCACGTTTACCATGTATTCAATATGCAAAATTAAAACATGGTAGATATTGATATTCTCATTTTATAGGTAGAGAAATTGAATAACTGATAGGAAAATGTAATGAATATACCCTAGAGTTAATAAATATTTAGAATATCTTTTTTTTTTTTAAATAAAGGCCTGGCTAACATAAAGTCTATTCTTTATTTTATCCCTCCTACTATGGTTATACTAATTTTTAGGATCCAGGTCAAGCTCAAATTGCCATAGGATCTTTTCTTCCATGTCAACCCACTTTTTTCTCTCATCTCTTGATGCCACAATAGCTATGGCCAGTACTACACAATATAACTCCCATGTGTCTTTTGTGAGTAACATTCTTGTCTGCACTGACATTTGTAACTTAAACAAGAAATATGACTGCTCTTTATATTTTTTTCACTGCCTACCATGTGTGCCTCATTGAAACCATGCCACTGTGTAGTTGATTTTAATAATTATGAATATTTGGTTTCTAGTTAAAGATGCAATCTAAATCTCTTATTTATTTACCTTGTTTCTGGATAAATGGAAACAGATTCTATGCTGAGAAGATAAAAATAATGGAAGAGGATATATCAACTGATAAAAAATTCTGGCAAAGGTTTGGAGGAGAGAAACTACATGAAAATGTTACCAAGCAATCAATGGACTAACTGCCCAATGTGCATAGAAGCTGATAACACGGTACCTATTTTTAGAAAAGAAAAATCTTTATTGTGAGTCAACACAAGAAGACACAGGAAAAAAGCTCAAATCTGTCTTCCTGAGCTGGAGGATGGGTCAGATTTATAAGCATAGGGTAATGAAGAGTGGTCTGATTGGATCATGCAATGAAGTGGTGCCAGGAGGCATTCTCTGACTGGACCATGACACAAGGTGATACCAAGTCTTGATATGATTGAATCCCAGATCCTGTTAGGTGGTGTTTCTTAATTTAGTCCCTGCTCCTCCATGTGAGCACTTAAGTTCTGCCTGTGGTTGCACTCTTGGTTCTTCTGGGTATGCTCAGGCACATAGCCTTCAACTTGCGGGTTCATGGCAACTCAGAAACTGCTCACAGCTTTGTACATAAAAGTCGAGCCAGATTAGTCTGGTGCAGCTACAGGCACAGGGTGCCTTTGCAGGGGAGGTTGCCAGGTAATAGCATGTAAACGAGATGGCAATGAGAAGTGAACTGATTTTCCTCATAAAACCCCAGGGAGTCAGAAGATTTATTGGTACTGATCAAGAAGAAGTCACAAATGAAGCACAAATCGTAGTACATATTTTTAGGTGAAAGTAGTTTGAAAGTTAATATATGAGAATTTTTAACTCTTCTCTTTTCCTCCCCATTGAAAGAGCGTCCAAAGAAAAGCACCTACCTCTAAGGCAGAACATCAAATAGATATTTTCTAAAAAAAGTAACTTGTGGTGCTGTGGATTCTAGGATACCAGGTTCAGTGAATGGCAGAGTGAGATGTGGGACTTAAAACATGAGAGTGAATTGGAGTTTGCAGATAGATAGCATGAGCACAAAATAGAATTAATAGTTTGGCTTCCGCATTGTCCCAGCTTGGTGTCTTCTCCCTTTGTTCTCCTTGGAAAATGGTTTCAGACAATTCTTCTCTGGAAAGGCTAACATTCTGAGTGAAAATATCTATATATTGACAGTTATTCTAGTGAAAAGGACAGCAACCTGACTAAAGACACGAAAGTGAGACCTGCTTGTCAATAAGTCCCAATCCAAGAACATAGAATTTGCACCAAGCCTCAGTCTTGAATATGAATAGCCACTGAAAGACCAACGGGCATGTGTGAAAGAGAAATGTTCACTGTAGCATTAGCCATATCCTGTGGCCCGGATATGGAATCAACCTAAACATCATCAATGGATGACTGAATAAAGAAATCATAGTGCGTACACACAATGGAATATTATGGAATATACCATTCAGCCTTAAAAAGAAGTATATTCTGTCATTTGTAACAACATGGTTGAACCAGAAAGACATTATATTTTAATAAAATAAGCCAAGCACAAAAAAGCAAACACTGCCTGATCTCACTTATAAGTGTAATTTATAAAGTGAAACCCATAGAATCAGAAAGTGGAATGGTGGTTACTGGGGGTTTGGGGAAGGGAAGTGAATTGGGGAGATGTTGGTCAATGGATACAAAATTTCAGTTAAATAGGAGAAAAACTTCAAGATATTTTTTGTACAACATGGTAACTGTGGTTAATAATAATATATTGTATATTGAAAACTGCTAACAATAGATTTTAAGTGTTCTCGCTACAAAAAAATAAGTATATGAAGTAATGTATGTGTTAATTAGCTCAACTGAGCCATTTCACAATGAATACATATTTTAAAACATTAAATTGTATGCTGTAAATAGATACAGTTTTTGTCAATTTAAACATTTTTATAAAAATCGGCTGGGTGCGGTGGCTCACACCTATAATTCTAGCACTCTGGGAGGCCAATGCGGGCGGATGGCTCAAGGTCAGGAGTTCAAAACCAGCCTGAGCAAGACCGAGACCCTGTCTCTACTACTGTCTCTACTAAAAATAGAAAGAAATTAATTGACCAACTAAAAATATATAGAAAAAATTATCTGGGCATGGTGGCGCATGCCTGTAGTCCCAGCTACTCAGGAGGTTGAGGCAGAAAGATCACTTGAGCCCAGGAGTATTTTTTTGTTTGTTTTGTTTTTAAGTTGAATTATTTATTTTTATTGTTTCCAGTGCTTGGCCCAAGAATCTTGTTTAATTTCTTTATGTACATCTGCAGATCATTCCTTCTTCTGTAGTATAAAACAAAACAAAGCCAAAAAGTAGGAAAAATATTTCAGTTAATAACATTGGTCAGTGCTCCTTCCTGACTTTTTTTATTTCTCCTCATTTTATTTTGGTATGCAGATATGCATTGAGTGAGTTAGCTGCAATCTTATGCCAAACAACATATAAATTAATCCATTATGACCCAGGATTCTACTTTGGGGCTAAGATGCTTGTGCTCTTTTATGTCGCTAATGCCATGGTTTGGTTGCTTTTAACTTTATTGTTTAAATCTATTTTACATTCCTGTTTTCTCTCTCTCTCCCAGGAGTTTGAGGTTTCTGTGAGCTAAGCTGACACCAGGGCACTTTAGCCTGGGGAACAAAGTGAGACTATGTCTCAAAAAAAAAAAAAAATTATAAAAATAAATAAATACCTGATTAGAAATTAAGACATAAAGGAATTGAGATGATTTTTTAAATATAAATATATGAGGCTCACCAATGTCATAGTATTTTATCCTTAAATAAAAAAAATTATAACACTCACAAAAAATAGAGGGCATTAAGGAAATGGAAAAATCCAATTATGTTAATGACTAAACTAGAAATATGGTAGCAAGATAAAATATTTGAATTAGAAATGGACTATAAAGTGAACAGAACAACTAAGAAAGTATAATAAAATTGACAAGAAAAGGGGATATATGAATAATATTGATTAAAATCTTTAAGAATTAATCTTAAGATTACACTATTCAATTAAAAATGCCCTATCATTAAGGAGTATAGAAAATGGAGAATAGATAATGGTTAATGGATTGGAGTTTTCAAAGATAATCATAGTATCTCCCTTCCCATATGCTCTTCTGAAACGTAAGTTGTCACTTTTCCCTCCCAGAGGTGAACTCTACATCGCTCCTTGTGCACATGGGTGAGCTTATGACTTGCTGAGAACTATCAGAATGTGGCAGAAGTGACATCATGGGTTTCTCAGATTAGGTCAGAAGAGGAAATGCAGAATCTTCCTTGTTCACTGAAACACTTGGTCCTAGACCCCCAAGCCCCAGTGTAAGAAATCTGACTACCTTGAAGCCAATATGCTCTCAGAAGGCCAAGTCATGTGGAAGATTCCGCCCTTAGGTGTCCACATGACAGTCCTAGGCTTTGAGTCTTCCCAAACCAGGTTTTGTTGGAATTAGTGGCTTTCTCTCTTGCTCCTATGCTTCAGGTTGATGGAATTGACAAGTGTTGTGATCCTTGACAACAATACTTCATATTTTAATTCCCCCAGCTTCTTTCTTATTTACTTGTCTATAAATTGCTATATTATCTCTTTAATACCCGTATTATTTGCTGTGGTTCTGAACTAACCTAGACAGGTATAATACCCCTTTTCAGATTACAGAAGTTCATTAGTTTCAGGAATATTCTCCATTGTAAAAAGTATCATTAATTTGTGATAGGATTTTCAAATTCTTTTCCATATCTACTAAGTTAATCATATGATGTTTTTTCTTTATTATATTATATAGTGAATTATATTAATAGACTTTAGAAAAACAAATCTCTATTTATTACTGGAAAACATCTCATTTGGTCAGGATATAGTATTCTTTCTATAATTGTTAGTTTTGTTTGATAAGATTTTGTTCAAGATTTTTGCATCTGTATTCAGCAAAATAATTAACGTGATTTTTTAATTATTCAATCAGATTTTGTTATCTGTATTATGTTGAGCTTAAAAGCAAGATGATAATTACTCTATTTCCATTTTCTGAAAAAAAACAGTTTGTATTAGTGGTGCAAATTTGATCTTCAATTTTTGAAAAATTTACCAGTGAAAGTATCTATGTCTAAATTTATTTAGCTTTATTTATTTATTTAGCTAAAGATTTTAATTAAAAAGTCAATTTCTTAAAGTGATTTGGAACTGTTCAATTTTTCTATATCTTCTGGAGTCAGTTTTGGTAGTATTATTTTTCTAAGAATTTGTTATTATATCTAAATTTTACAATTCACTGGCAGAAATTCTGCATAATGACTTGTTATCTATTAGCATTAACTTATAGAATCTTGAATAAGGTCTCTATGTTTTATTCTTAATATTAGTAATTTGTGACAAATCTCTCTCTCTTTTTCTCCCTCTCACCCCTGAGCAAATCTCATGGTTTATTGGAATTTATCAATTTTATAAGTCTCTTCAAAGAATCAGTTTTTGATATTTTTGATGTTTCATTTCTAATTTGATTTTATTTAGCTCATTTCTGCTTTTTTTCTGTATTATTCCCTTTCATCTACTTTCTTTGAGTTTAGTTTGTTATTCTTTTTATAATGTCTTTAAACAGATATTTAGATCATACTGTTTTAATATATTCATTTAAAGTTATAAAATTATCTTTAATCACAGTGTTAGCTTCATCCTACAGCTTGATATATTTTATTATTGTGATCCTAAATTACAAATGTATTCTTATTTAGAGTGTGATTATTTACTTAATTCACATTGAAATGAATTTCTTGAATGAATAAATAAAAAATTACTAAAATAGTAAAATAGGCATATTTATAATTTTAATGTTAGTGATATTATTGTAACAAATGAAAATAGTAGATAATAATGCATACTATTTGCTAGCATTATACTATATATATATAATGGGAATTAGTTAATTTGACCAAATAACATGTGTCTAACTTGATCAAGTTTGAATAGTTATAGTTAATAAATGTCAGGTTTTTATACAATTCTAAGTAGTCTGGATATTAAATGCATTCTTGTTCATAATACTATACTACTAATTAGTAGAGGCATTCCTGAAATTAAATTCATAGCTTCATTTTTCATAGCAGAAATTCAATAGATGATTTCTAAGTTCACTGTTCCAAAAAAGAAGAGGGATAAACACATTCTGTGGAATTATAATGGCAACTACCTAATAATATTTTATTTTAAGATAATTTTTACTTTACTATCTTTTAAAAATTTTAATTAAAACTTATTGATACTATTGCTGCTTTTAATTCTTCTTTCTTAACTGTTGAAATGATAACTGCTTATCATTGCAATCTTTTTTTCTTCTCTATTGATTTCAGCTTGCTGAGAACAGTATTTACATTTGGAATCTGTTTTTTTATTACTTCCAAGATATTTTATTTTGTCATTTCTATATTATTCTTGTCTTCAAATTTTTATATCAATTATTATTATTTGGGGTATCCTTTGTGCATCAATATCTGCTTATTATACCCTCTAATGTTTACCATTTTATTAATATCTGCCAAAAAAATTCTATAAGGGCTGAGTCGTTTTTCACTTTTTGTAATACATACACGTTTGAAAATATAAATTTTAAAAATATATTTAAAATAAGCACTGTTTTGAGATTTTTCACATATGATATTTTTTTTTCTTTTAAAGTATACATTTCAGTGACTTCTAGTATAGTCACAAGATTGTACAACTATTAACACTGTCTAGAATTTTTTTTATCCAAAATAAAACTGCACATGCAAAAGAATGAATTTGAACCACAATATCACACCATGGAAAAAATAAACTCAAAATGGATTAAAAACCTAAGTATAAATGCTAAAATTGTAAAATGCTTAGAAAGAAGCATACTAATAAATCATTATGACCTTTGATTAAGCAATAGTTTCTAATAGACAATGCCAAAGGTACAAATAACTAAGAAAAATAAATTGGACTTCACCAAATATTTTAAATATACAACAAAAGACACTATCAAGAATGTGAAAAGACAACCTACACAATGGAAGAATATGTCTGCAAATAATATATCTGAAAAGACTTTAATATACAGAATATATAAATAACTCTTACATGTCAACATTAAAAGACAACTTAGTAAGAGAAGAGAAAGCATTTGAATAGACCCTTTTTCCAAGGAGACATACAATGATTGGGCAATTATGCAATGATTATGAAATACCCAGCATATCAGTCATTAGAAAAATGTAAATAAAAAGCATAAGATACCATTTCATATACACCAGAATGCCTGTTTTTTAAAAAGGAAATAATAAGTTCCCTTAAATATGTAAAGAAACTGGAACTCTCAGATATTGCTAGTGGAACTGTAAAATGGTGCTGCCACTGTGGAAAATCGTTTAGTAGTTTCTAAACAGATTAAACCTAGAGTTATCATATGTTCAAATAATTCCACTCCTAAACACATAATTAAGAGAACTGAAAACATGTGTTTATACACTAACTTGCACATGAATTGTTCATAACAGTATTATTCATAATAGTCAAAAAGTGAAAACCACACAATGTTGATAAAATACAGAGTGGATAAAGAAAATTCTAATACACAGTGGAATATTATTCAGTTATATAATGAAGTGCTGATGCATGTTACAGCATGGGTGGATTTTGAAAACAACATGGTAAGTGAATGAACCCAGGCATAGAAAACCACATGGTATGTGATTTCATTTATATAAAGTGTCTAAAATATACAAATCCATAGAGACACAACAGATTGGTAATTGCTAGAGGATGAACCGAAGAGAGGATTTGGAATGACCTTTAATGAACACGGAATTGATATTTTGATGTGATGGAAATGTTTTGATATTATATTGTGGTGATTATTGCACATATTATGAATATACTAAAACCCAATAAAATTAAATGATTAAATTATTTTAATAAAAAACAAATTATTGGTTACTAATATTAACTAGCATTATTAACAACAATATTTATAATTACTTCTTACTTGTTAAATTATTATGTGATTTTGTCTCAATTTTATTTCTATTTTTATTTTGAATTAAAAAGTGCAAAAATGAAAAGAGAGAAAAGAAAACCCATATCCATTAGCAGTCTCTTTCTTACTGTTTTAAATTCTCTTTATCTTTCAATACTTTGTGATTCATCTTGGTATGGATTTCTCAGAGTTGTCATATTTGGAGCTTGATGAGCTTCTTGAACTTGTAGAAAAATATTTTTTTGTCAAATATTGGAAGTTTCTAGACATTATTTCTTTAAATATTCTTCTTACTCCTTTCTTTCTCTCTCCTTTCCTTCTGTCATTCTCATTATGCATAAGTTCACACACTCAGTGGTGTCCCACAAGCTTCTGTGGATTTATTTTTCTTCAATGTTTTTTCTGTCTCTTCTTTAGACTGTATAGTTTTAATTTACCTGTCTTCAAGTTTGCTGATTTCTTCTTCTACTTGCTTAAATCTGTAACTGAAGCCCTCTGGTGAATTTTTCAGTTCAATTATTACACTCCTCGACTCTGCCGTTCCTATCTGATACAACCATCACTTGGTAGATATGAAGGATTAGTTCCCGGACCTTCTGTGTATACCAAAATCCACCTGCAGTCAACTCTTCAGAACCTGCATACACAGAAACTCTACCCTCTGTGTATGAGAGTTTCACATCCCATGAATACTGTTATTTTCAATCCTTATTTGGTTGAAAAAAATGTGCATGTAAGTGAAACTGTGCAGCTCAAACCCATGTTGTTGAAGATCAACTACATATATATATTCTATATCTGTATCATTATTGCTATAGACGACAATCTTATACTTTCCTTTACTTTTAGTTTTTTGAACATATTTAAAACAGCTGTCTCTAGAAAGCCCAGCATCTGAGTCAGTTTATATTGACTTTTCCCCTGTTTAGGGATCAGTTCTTGGTAGTTTTCTCAATGTATTTATAGGAGAAAAAATTTTAACAGAACTTTACACCATTTTTTGCTGGCATCATTGAACACTTTCTTATGTATGCAATCTGATAAAAAAATTTATTAATGTTTTTATGTTAAATTTCATTTATGTTTTATATTAATTTGTTTAAATGCTCATTTCTCCAACTGGACACTGAGTTCCATGTGTACAGAGACCTCATCTTCTGTGCCTATCAATTATTACCATCTTCCCTGGACCCTTTCACTAATTATAACATTTGTATTAGGTTCACTGAAAAAAAAAAATTACATTGATAGATCATGTAGAAAGTAAAATTTGATCATTATTATTTATTTTCCCATTTCTTAAACTTGCATATGATTTTGAGTTACTTTGGAAATTTTAATGCATATACCAACACACATATTTGCGAATGCTCATTAAAATTTTGAATAAATGAGTAGATCTATCAGTCTCATTTTATCTCAGAATTTTCTATCCTTACTCATCATTTTCCTCTCAGTAAAAAACATTTGCTTCTTACATTATAAAGTTTAAGATCATTTCATGTAAATGAATATATAAAGTATGTACATTAACTGTATATCTAAATAGCTCACTTTTCACAATCTCTGTGTTTTTCTAAATATCTAAGTTATGCTTACTTTGCTTTCTGATTTGTTTACATTTGTCAACATTTTAGTTAACAATCATAAGAACTTTTACTTCCCAAGTTAATTTGTTGGTACTCTTTGATTTAGGAATATCGTCATTAGTTTATATAACAAATATTTATTCAATATTGACTGTATGCCAGACCCTGCGCAGATGATATAAAAACAGGACAATTCGGATATGATAGCTCTTCCCTCATAAAGTTTATATTCTAGAGAAAGAAAGGCGATAAACAAGTAAGCAAATATAGCATGAAAAAATAGCTACGGAAGTGGTAAACGCTTGGAAGAAAAATAGAGTAGAATAAGGAAGAGGGGTGATCAGTGAGAAGCTATTTTAGATAGGCTATTTAGGAAAGATCTCTCTCAGAATGTAGACATTTGAACATAGACCTCATTTTTGTAAAGTTTAAAGCCATGAAAAGATCTTAGGTGAGCTTATATTAAGTCATCACTCCAAATAATAGGCAATTATCTGATTAGCTGATTTTTGGCTATAGGCAGAACACCCAACTTAAAGGCCTTGGAAAGTCGAGATACTTGCCATGTCTTAAACAAGTAGTTCAGAGTACAGTGGCTTCAGAATTGGCTTATCTCCTAGCAATACCCTCATGAACCAAAGGTCTTTGCATCTTTCAGTTCTGTCACTCTTAGATGGACAGTTGTGTCTTACTTAGGGTGCCAGTATGGTGGCAGCATCTCCAGGTGACACAGAGAGGCACAGCAGATCTAGCAAAGAATAGAGGCATTCCACGACATTATTTTATTAGCAAAAAAAGCACTTTCAGTCTTCCACTGTAGACTTCCTCTCAGATCCCGCTGGCCGGGACTAGAACCCATTACTTCTCCTTAGATTAGAAGGACATGGCTATGATAATAAGTGCCTGATATATCCAGCCCCTTTAGTAGCAAATGGATTCTACAAGCAGCTAAGAAGTTTGTGTGTGAGTGTGTACATACATGTGTTTGTATGTGTGTGAGTGTGTATGACTATTGTGTAGTCGGCAACAATATCAGTCACGATGAAATGTATTTATTTCTAGAGCTCTAAAAAATCTTAGAAATGCTCTAGAATTGACTTTAGATATCCTACAGTCCTAACTTGACAGCTGAGAAACTAATACTTGAATAAATGCCTTGCCCAAGATGATGATTGAGAACTCTTAGCATTAAGCAAGAATATACTTCCACTGAACTCAGCTGCTTCCCAGAGCTGAAAAAAGCAAATCTATATTTAAGGGCAAATCCCCCCAAAGGGCAAGAAAGTATTTATTTACATTATTTTATCATTAAACCTCATGACTATTTGTATCGTTGGTGATTATTTTAAAAGCTGGCAATAAATAAAATAAATAATAAATTAAATCTTAAAAGTAAAATTATATGCAAATCTTAATAGTTGAATAAATAACACTAAAAATAAAGTCTTTTGGAGGCTCAGAGTAGAATTTTGGTACCTTAGAATAAAGGGGGAGTAATACACAAACCTCACATACCAACTACAAAGAGTTTTATTTTGTTTTTATGCTATCTGCTTAAAGATGCAGATTTGTACATTTAGACCAATATTCATGTTCCAAATATCTGGATATCTGGAATCATATTGATCTAGTATTACTCAAATCATAAAAGCATTAATGGAAAATGACAGAAATAAGAAACCATTAATCATTCATTTTAGTATAGAATGAGTAATGCCATAATAGTTTTTGCATGAGCATCTGAGACTCTCTCTGTTTGTTCTGGAAACTCCTTGCCGGTAGAATATTTCTGGTATGTGGAAAAACATTACTTTCTGGTAATCGGCTGTAAACAGTAAGCTCTTAATGAATCATTTTCATACAGAGATTAAAGATGAAGTCTGAGCATTTCAGGATAGAGTTTTAGGTTCACACTTAGCTTGTTTGTAATGTGAATCACAAATATAATGCTTTGCTGACTTCTTAAAGTAGTTTGTTCTCCCTACAAAAGCCTTTCTTCTATAGGTACAAACAGTTAAGTTTAAAGATGAAAAAACTGTCCAAGACTGATCTTGTTTAGGTGCCTGGCTTAACTGAACAAGCAGAAAAGGTCAGGCAAAATTATCCTGATGTCTTCATTCCATCATTTCAACATGTATTATTTCTTCTTTCATTATTTTGTCATCCTTACCCATTGACGTGCACTAGGATATTTTGTTCTGGGATACAGAGATTAATGGAAATAAAGAATAAAAGCAAACGAAAAACAGTGTGTGTCTTCAATTAGCTCATGGTCCCATGACTCTATTTTTAGGCCTCAGTGGGAATGTGAGAGGAGAGAAGGAAACAGCAGATTCAGTACAGTAGCAGAAGGCAGGGATCTATCTCAGGTGGAAACCAAAGAAAGCTTCCTGGAGAAAATGATATCTGCCTGTGAGTTATGTGTGAGGTAGAGAAGAGTAGGGAAGAGTCCTGGCAAAAAGAGGAACAGATATAAAACAGCCCCTTATGCATGAGAAATGTGGGCAGAAAAGAAGCCAATCTCTGTAAAATAATTTTAAGAGGTTTATTCTGAGCCAATTTTGAGGACCATGACCCAGAGCCACACCCAAGAAGCCTCGAGCAAGTGGACTCGCTGTGGTTGGGTCACAGTTTGGTTTTATACATTTCAGGGAGACAGGGGTTACAGGTAAAGTCATAAATCAATACATGGAAGGCATACATTGGTTTGGCCCAAAAAGGTGGGCCATCTCAAAGCAGTGGCTTACAAGTTATAGGTGAGTTTAAAGATTCTTTGACTTATAATTGGTTGAAGACATGAAGCTTTGTCTAAAGGCTTGGAATGTTTTAAGATAAGGAGGTCTGTTAATCAGAGGCAAGTCACCTGATATATATTTGTTGTGTAAATTGATGCCCTGCAGGTTTGTTTTACACAGCCTTAAGCCTGATAATGAGCTACAAAGGATGTCCCCAAGAAGGGAGAGGGGCATGCTGAGGAATGTTTGACCTCCCTCCTGGAGGCAGGCAATTGAGTTTTAGGATATCCTCTTGGGCAGGAAGGGGATCCATTCAGTCAGCCGGTGGTGGGGGTTGGGGGAATCTTAAGATTTTATTTTAGTTCACAGAAACATGAGTGATCCTACTGGCCAATCCTCTGCACCCCCCACCCCGCAACCTGGCCACAAATGGAGCCCGTTTCAGTCAACAATTTACTGGCTAAGTTTGAGACTATCATTCTAAATAATCCATTATTAAAACTAGTCAGTGCTGAAGGATCCATCTGAGAAGGAGACTAGAATGAAAACAAAAAGGAGGACTGTGTTGGAAAGTCCCTCTGCCCAAAGGCAGGATGTGTGGCATCTTCAGCGAGATGGTCTTCAGAGCCAGGAAAGAGATTAAACAAAAGCTGAGTGTGGACGTGAAAGAGTCATCAGGCAGGCACAGTGGAAAGGCCCGTGAGGAGCAGGATGCACCCGTGCTGGCAGGCTGGGTTCCGTTTTCCTTGGAAGTAGTCCTGCTTCTGTAAAATCTAGAGAATATTTATTAAAGGACCATATTGGTGTTGACAGTCATAGAGAACTACCTATTGGACACATAGTCCTGGAAGTTAATGAACCTAGTGTGCTGCCTTGTGAACAAACATTGCAAGAATAGGTGGCTTTCTGCGTGGTGCCATGAAATACTTTTTAAAATCCCTTCAATATCCCACAATGTCCTTTTGGTCAAGATTTTAGTGAGCTCTGTTACACTTCATATGTCAACTGAGGACAACATATAAGGTATTTTTCCTGTTAAAGGCCTTCGAGTGATTCTTTCTCCCTCACTCTCTCCCCTTCCTTCTTCTCCTCCTCTCCTCTACCTCCCCTCTTCCTCCTCCTCCTCCTTCTTCCAAATGGTTTTGGCAGAATGGTGGTGAGCTTTCAAACAGAAAAGAGTGAAATTGGGAAATGCCTTATTCAAAATATTCTGCCACCCAGGTACCTTTCACTGCCTATGAGTTGTAGTTCCAGAAAAGGCACAAAGTTTGAGTAGCACCTTAGATTGGTCCAAAGAATCATGCAAAATAAAGGGATGAAGATATAATGACAGCAGGAAAACTGAGAACAAGCAAAACATGTGCAGTTATTTCTGATCATAAAATAATATATTTTGTCATGATATATACCAGCAAAGTCAAGAAAAGATACACACACACACACTTAAACACAGTAACAATGATCCAAAATAGATTAGTCTAAACTCTACCAGGTTTTCCTCTACACATTTTTTTCATTAAACTCATAGGATGCATCAAATCCATGTTTTGTTTTATGAATGAGTTAGTATTATAGAAGTAAAGCACTTAGAACATGTACGTGGTACATAAGTGTTCCCTTTGGCTAGCATTTATCTTGGTCCAAGCTTCAAGTTTACATAAAATTACTAATTTGACCCTCATAAGCATCAGATAAAGTAGGTTCCTTGATTGCCCCTTTTTTAGAATTGCTGAAACCAGAGAGTAGAGAAATTAAGTGACTTCCCTAATGACACACCACAAACTCACGTTGGAGTCAGAACACCCAGCCAAGCAGTCAGTTCCACATTTGGAGCTCTTAACCTCTGCACTATTTTGGGAGATCGCAGCAAATAATACAGACATTGAAGCTGTGATGTCCGTTCTTGTGTTTTTCTTTCTAGACTTCTTAACTCTTCTTTGGGTCACGGCAGGCCCATTTTCCCCAGGCAGCGATCCCCCTAGTTTGCATGCAGTCTTGTGAGATCGTCGACCTGTAGTCATCTAGAGCCCCTCAGACCCCGGCCGAGGTGGTGGCGAGGTGTGATGAAAGTGGGTGTTATGTGCTGCCACGTTGTCATGGGTTCCGTGTTCCTGTCAGACGATGTCTGGGATTCAGTCCATGGACGCAGCACAGGAAAAGACTTTCCTGCTCACACGCTTCTCATTAGAGTGTTAAGGAACCAAGAGCTTTTGTTCAATTACTGTGCAATGAACCTCTCAAGAGCGTCCAGGTTCTTTACAGTTTATTAGACATCAAAAATGCTTTACCTATTTGATCTGAAATAAAACTCAGTGGAATTCTATAAGGCACATATTACCATGCTAATTTCACAGAGGAAGAAACTGAGGGCCTTATAGGGTAATGTGCCCAAATTTGGGTAGAAAGCAAACAACATAGTCTGAATTTAGAGCATATTTGCCTGTAATCTTTCCATTCTGCTACCCTGCCTGTCATCCATGGCATGAAAGCAGCCATCAGCATGGACATCAGGCCACAAACTCTGTGACTCTTGCTCTCACTAAATGTAAAATACACCGAAGAAGAAAACTAAACCCATGCAAATACAAACAATTGCTTAAGAGTCATCTAAAAGTGTAAGTGCTAAATGCATCACAGAAAGAAAAGATACAGAGTGGGGAGGCTTACAGAACTGCTGAAGGTTTTATCATCTAACTGCAAAATCCACTGTTTGAACTCATAACTGAAGAATCTTATTAGCAAAAAAACCCTTTCGGCTAATTAGAAATTGTGCTTTACCTCCTACAATTCATCTAGTGCAATGGGCCTCATAGGTTGATCTCTAGACTAGCAGCAAAAGTGGTGCCAGGGAACATTTCAAAAATGGATGCTAAGTCAGTCCACCCTGGACTTACTGGATTAGAACCTCCAGAGTGAGACCCAGCGATCTGTGTTTAACATGCCTTCCAGGCGACTCTGATGCATGCTCAAGTTTGAGAACCACTGTTTGCGTAGAGGGTCTGCAAACTTTTCTGTAAAGGGCTAAGTACTACACAGTTTAGTCTCTGGGAGCCAAATGGTACTGTGTTGCCGTGGTGGTATGAAAGCTACTATCGCCAGTACATAAATGAATGACAACTGTGTTTAAAGAAAACTTTCTTCAGGGACACTGAAAATGAAATTTCAAATAATTTCATGTGTCACAAAATACTAGTTTCAAGTTTTTTAACTATTAAAAAGTCTTAGAAGTATTTTTAGTGTTTGAATTGCCCCCAGACAAGTGACAGGCTGGATTTGGCCCCTGTTTTGCTGACTCCTGCTGTCATGTCTAGAAATAGCATGGGCTTTTATTCCAGAGGGGTCTTTACTGAGTCACTCGGCTCTGCCTTGCACGAATTGGCTCTGAGCCTTGGAAACCAGGCTTACATCAAGCCCCAGTGACTTCATCTATGAAATGGAAATAATGATATTATCTCATGGAATTGTTGTGAGACAGTAGATGTAAAATAACTGGCACAAAGTAGGTGCTCAATACAGGTGAGTACTGTCCAGAGTTGTCACAGTCCTTCCTTTTCCAACTAAAATTCTAAATCTTACTTTCTACAAAAATAAAATATGTTCTTATGGCATTACCTTCCTTTGCAATATAGTTACTCTTGGAACATCTTCTCCCTGACAAGGGATCCTAGGAGCAATGTCCTTGCAGACCAAGCACTCTGCCTTCCCGCGGAAGGCTGCTGTCTGATCCAAAGCTTCCAGGCCTGGCTATCCGTGGCAGATGCAGGTCTCAGATGACAGCTTCTTTAGTGGAGACAAAGACAATAACAGATGGTTCCAATTAGGCAACAGCAGGAGGAAAGCCTTTCTTTCCTCCCTTCAAAGTACAACAACTACTAAGCAAACTGGGTCACAAGCAAACAGGCTTGCATTTGAATTGGAATATCTGTGGATAAATATTCACACCTGCAAATAGAGCTGAGGGTGAGCTGGCCACCCTTGCTGAAAGTAAAGAGCTGGCCCCCAGCAGAGCACCTGGGCAAGAGAAATGCCCAATACCTGTGCATTGTATGACTGGCTACTCATTTGGCAAAGAAAATATCCTGGTGAGTTGTTAATTATGACAAGTCTAGCCCTTGGCAAAACTGTGAATGTAGTGAAGTGTGTTTTCAATATCCCCATCTGGAGTGTGTATGTCACCTGTTTTAAGCAACTTCTATTGCATCCAGAGTCAGCAAAAATGACTCCTTTGAAAAAGTGTGCTATTTATTCATTTTACAGCTTGACATTTAAATTACTAGACCCCATTTCCAAGGGAGGTTTTGCGAATGATGAACTGTGCTGAGAACAGAGGCTAATACCACACGCCATGTATTTGCTATGTGATCAAACAAGTAACTTAATGATCTGGCATTTTCCTCATTTTTAAAAGTAATGACACTAAGACTCAGAGGGCTGACGCGCAATGGTTCTGGAATGTGCTGAAGAGGAGGTGAAGCCAGACGCTGGTGCAGCAGCCGGCCCCAGCACTGCCAGAGTGCATGGAGCACATGTCCCTATTCCACCTTCTGTGAGGATATGTGGGTAGCTCGAAATCAGCCACGTGGGAGTATTTACATACAAACGCTAAAAATCAGGGCTTTTGTTTTTCTTCATTCATTTATTGAGAATCAATTCTTAAGCATTTGCTAGCACACCACCGCACCCAGTCCAAATCCTTGCCCCAGGTCATTGTCTAGACTCTATCCCTCAACTGTGGAAAGAAAGGACTTGTCCCTGACATTTCAGGCTTAGCCAGAAGTGACAGGGAAGTTATTTTAAAGAAAAGGGAACTTTATCAGTGTAATGAAATTATTGCACTTTTGAACTCTGTTTAATAACAAAGCTCAATATCCACAAGAAGGAGATGTCAACCACAAAACTAAGTCTGAGACAAAATTAACAAAGGCTGGCTGTTCATGACTTGGGGTTGTAGTAATTCATAAATGTTTCAGCAGAGGCTTGATGGTGTTGGGAAGGCAGGCAGTTTATAGAGCCAAAGAAGTGAGACATCGAGACAGTCCCCGGTTGCCAAGTGTTCTATTAAGGCGAGGTTTTTGGAAGTGGGAGAGAATTTCTCTCAATTTTTTTTTTTTTTTCTGGATACCTTTGATGGTCCTTGGCTGACTGGAAAGGCACAAGTAAAGAGCATGGGGACATTTCCAAAGATTATGTATTATGCAATATTCGGGAAGAAAGGTTTTCTGTGGAGGATAATGGGGTCCTTTTATGTGTTCAAATTATCATGATGTTGCTAATGAAGGATGGCTGCTGTGGCAGGAATTTCTCAGAGAAAATACGTTTTAATAAATATCAGAGAATATATTAAGCTAAATAGACTATATACTTGCAAACTCTTCTTGGAATCATAGCAAAATCTTGTGAGTTTAAGAAAACCAGACTGGACAAGAGCATGCTTTAATAAAAATGAAAACATTAGAAGTACAAACAATTGATTTTGTAATTTGAATCAAATGTTAATGTACATTAAAATAGTATCCATTAATTTACAAATTCCATTCACTAACCCTATACAGAAGACAGGCGTATGTTTTCATTTATTAAAAAAAATCTTAAGGCTCAAATAGTCATTTTATATCATGTTGTCAAATTTTTAGAATAATTTTAGAGCACTTAAACAGATTTTCTGAGTAGATGGTCCCTGGCTCTGCTTAAACACTTCTAGTGATGGGAAGCTCACTACCTAGGGAAGCAAGCTTTTTTTTTGTTGCTGTTGTTTCAGCTCTATTGAGGCATAATTGGCAATATTCAAGGCATACGACATGATTTAAGATATATATACACACACACCCGTATACACACATATATGTAAACACTGTGCCATGATTACCCCAGTCAAATTAATCAACACATTTATTCCCACATGCCTTTATCCTTTTTTATGAGTGTGTGTAGGTGGTTACTCAAGATCTACTCTTAGAAAATTTCAAGTAAACAATACAATATTATTAACTACAGTGTTCATTCTGTGTATTAGATGCCAGAACCATTCATCGTATAACCAAAATTTTATTTTTGATTACTGTCTCCCAATTCTCCACATGATTGAGTCCCTGGAAACTGCTCTTCTATTCTCACAGCAAAACAGTTTGGCTGATAAAGAATCCTTGGTTGGGTTGAAGCAAGATCTTTCTTTGTTTCGCTTCAAGGACTGTCTGCATGTTGACCTCTGAAACAACAGAGCTTCCTCCACATAGTCAGCCTTCAGGACAGGTAGGCAGGCAGCTACTGATTTCCTCCAGGTCTTCTGTTTGATAAGCATTTCCTGCTCTCTCAATTCTTAAATTAAGACCTAGATTCTGCGACTTTTCAGAATTCTGTCATGTGGAGCAGAGTGGTATGTTAATATGTCTCTAAAGTATCAGGACACAATACTATAAAGTGGACTGAGCAGCCCTGAAAACACTCAGGAGGGTAAGCTCTATGATTACTTAAAATTGTTAGTATTAACTGTCAACACAATGGAAATAGAAAAGTCGATGTCTATTACTCAACACCTCCACTGTAAGCAGCCTGAATCCCCAAGTCGGCTGCCTCCACCACAAATTTCTGTTTCACTTTATTCTCTAATGACATTATTTAAAATTATATAACCAGACTATCTAAAACAGCACCTGACAATTAAATTATTCTTACTTTTTTACTGGATTTTAGAAAATCTGATCTCCTAAAGACACAAGTCTGATTCTCACTAGGACCAACTTTCTCTTTTTTCAGCATTCTGTTCTCAAGGTACCACAGTCTCTGATGACTCCTTTTGTTTCCTCAGCCAAGAATGTATCACAGTATTGTGGTTCCTCAAAAAATTAAAAATTGAACTGCCATGTGATTCAACAATCTCATTTCTTGATATATACCCCAAACAACTGAAAACGGGATCTCAAAGAGACATTTATATACCCATGTTCACAGCAGCCAAAACTTAGAAGCAAATGAAGTATCTATGACAGATAAATGAACAAATTAATGTTGTCTAGATACACAGTAGAATATTAGCCTTAAAAAGAAAGGAAATAATGACATATGCTACAACATAGATGAACATTCAGGACATTATACCAGGTGAAAAAAGCTAATCACAAAAGGAAAAATACTGTATGATTCCACTCACATGAGGTACATTCCATAGTGAAATTCATAGAAACAGAAGGTGGAATGGTGGCTGTCAGGGTCTGGAAAAGAGAAGGAACTGGGGAGTTGTTAGTGGGTACAGAGTTTCAGTTTTGCAAGATGAAAGGATTTCTGGAGACGGATGATAGTGATAGCGGCTCCACAATGTGAATAAACTTAATAACACTAAATTTCACACTTAAAAATGGTAAATGTTGTATCATGTATATGTTTCTACCGTATTTTTAAAAAATGTACGCAAAACACTGCTTTTAACAGAAGGAGGCTTATTGCCAATTATTTGAGCATTTAGGCTTCCCATCACAGCGCCACCTGGACTCCTCCCTCTGTGTGAACAAATCTGCCCTTGTGTCCCTTCTGCTGTCCAGTGGCATTGTCTGTCTCCTCCTTTCCTCATCTCCACCCTGACAAATTCCATGGTATTTTATGTTGGCTTCACAGTGGCTTTAATTTCCTTTGCGCAAATCGTTAAAATGCTTGTAGACTAGATTTAAGAATCAAACAAAAATGGTTACCTCCGTACTTTGTAGCCACATGCTACTTTTGAAGAAAAATAGTATTACTTTTATTTTATTAATCGTTTTATTCACTTATTCACTTTGACATAGATTTTTTTCTTCAAAAATTCAACAAGGTAATTTGTTTAAAGAATATAATACAGATATGAAAAAAAAAAATCCTCCAGAGTTTACGTTGTGAGCAAATCCAGTCCTATCTTTTTACAGAGAGAAATATTAATTGAAAATTTACATTCTTGTGCTTTTGCTTAAAAAGAAAAAAGAAAGGCTCATTTAATTTTTGGTATATTTTCTATGTATTTAAATGTGAGATATTTGTCACATAGGGAATGCTGTATAAAGAATAGTAAATACAAATCAAGCACTATTTCTCCCCCAAGATATAAAATCATGAGTATTTATTTCCATTGACAATGCATATTTAAATCTAATACCCCCAATAAAATACTAAATGCAAATTGCCTCCCTATTTGCTAATTCTACATAAAGGGTTAGGTAAATGAAAACAATTTCTTCCTCTCTAAATAGCAAATGATGCAATTAAATAAAGTTAACAAACTAGAATGCAAATTGTAATATTAAATATGTATCTTGATAAGTTTTAAATAATGTTTAGTATAATATATTCACTTTGGAATATACTTACTTTGTTTATTGTTTTCTGTCTGTTTCTTATAAATATTTCATCATTTTAATTAGTTAATTATAATATGCTTCCTGATTTCTAAACACATGCATTAATTAAATCTCTGTGAGCTAAAACATTGAGCCTATTATTAAAGATTTCTGAGGCATTGTCTACCTTATGATAGTGACTACATTACGAAACAAGTACGAAAAAAAAAGACTGTTAACTCCATATGTACTGACACATACACGACCTAGTTTCAGAATGGGAATCCTAACCAATTTTTCGTGGTCTACTAAGTGGTGTCCTGGAAAGTCAGCATATTGTACTTTAATGGATCAGTAAACATTTTTTCTAAAGGAGGAGATAATATATATTTCTGGCTTGGTTGTTCAGATTGTCTTTGTTGCAACTATTAAATTCTACCATTGTGTCATGAAAGCAGCCAGAGACAATATATAAATGTATGGGTGTGGCTGTGCTCCAATGAAATTTTATTTATGGGAATGGAAATTTAAATTCCATGTAATTTTTATGTATTATAAAATATTATTATTTTTAATCATTAAAAAAGCTTTTTAATCAAAAATACACTGAACTTGATGATGATATTAGAATGATGATAACAGTGATAAGATTTTTTGGTAGGAGAGGATGATGGCCTCATTAATCAACTAGCATCCTTTTTATATTCATAGGTAGTATTCTTACTAAAACTCAGAACAAAAAAAGGTATAAATACCCCTGTGCTATTCAGTGGTCCTTAATATTACATTATTATACATGTTCATAAGACATCCTGTAATCAAGAGAAAAATATGAGATATCTTTACATTTTTTGATGTTTCCTATAGGAGAGAGATGTAATATTTGCTTCACAAGAGTAAGTATCAAAATTGCACATAGATAGGTGGACAGACAGATAGCTAGATAGATTTATTATAGGGGAGAGGAGAGCATAATCAAGCCTGGCATATGAACACCTAATTATAGAAGTGTAATGCTATGGGTAGTGTGATTAATAGTTATTGATATTTTATTCATAGTTACTTTCTCCTCACCATCTTTTATCATGACTAATAATAAAATAAAATATATTTTCATTGTACAGACAGTAGGTATAGAGCCCTGAGGAAGCAGTCCCAATTCGGAAACCATCCTGCACAATCATTACACTGGAGATGATATAGATTATCTAGCCAGTTTTCTCTGTGTCAGGGGTTACAGAGGCACCTGTAAAAGACTTTCTTCCTGAGGGAAAAGTTTAGAAATGCATATTTTTTACAAGAGCTTGATTCAACGATAGGGTGTGGCAGAGCAGGTGGTGATGATGGGGAAGGAAGACTGGTGGACCATTGTCAGTTCAGTGGATCTGTGACTCAGATTGTCTTCTGGATTATTTTCTGTATGTGTTTTTTAACCCAAGACTCGTGAAACAAAAGAGCTATTTCTCTCATATCTCTACAAAATTAAATAGAACATAAATTGAAACTCTTTCATAGCCTATTTTGCAAAACATAGTAGAAACGACAGGTTTTTTTTGTTTTTCTTGTTTTAAATAACTGAAAACCTGTAGAAGGCAAGGCAATATTAAAAGCAAGCCAAATTGGAACTTTATTTGCAGACATGTTCAGGGAGCCATAGGAGCATCTTCACAACTTTGGACTCTTTGGTCTTCACTTCAAGTGAAGACCAAAAGGAACACTCACATTACCTTTCTATCACCAGCAGGAACTCTCACATTATCTTTCAAGAGGAGACTAAGAAGAAAACAATATCCACCACTGAGTAACCTTTACAAACACCTCATAAGGATATAGTCTCCTCCTGAGGACTATCAGAACTATTTGCATTATTTCAGAAATATACCTCTTTCTCAGTTTTGAGTAAGGCAGTTTTTATTGGGAGCTAATTTTTGACACCAGAAAGTAGGTAAACCTGAATTATAGACTTATGGAATTGTGGATGTTTACATCAATATATTACAGATGATCAAACTAAATGCTAGATAAATAATGTGATTTCTCAATGTTGCAAAAATAGACTCAAAGCAAAGGTGAAAAAATGGAGTAAATTTTTATTCATCCATCTCCCCATTTCCAATATAATTGATTATTAAGAGATTTTCTT
>VSMD01041943.1:0-89920 GCA_008750895.1 Mirza zaza
TATTCTAGATTAAGAAATTGAAGAGAGGCCGGGCGCGGTGGCTCACGCCTGTAATCCTAGCTCTCTGGGAGGCCGAGGTGGGCGGATTGTTTGAGCTCAGGAGTTCGAGACCAGCCTGAGTAAGAGCGAGACCCCATCTCTACTATAAATAGAAAGAAATTAATTGGCCAACTAATATATATAGAAAAAAAAAAAAATTAGCCGGGCATGGTGGCACATGCCTGTAGTCCCAGCTACTTGGGAGGCTGAGGCAGCAGGATTGCTTGAGCCCAGGAGTTTGAGGTTGCTGTGAGCTAGGCTGACGCCACGGCACTCACTCTAGCCTGGGCAATAAAGTGAGACTCTGTCTCAAAAAAAAAAAAAAAAAAGAAATTGAAGAGACATAACAAACAAATAGATTATATGATCCTTAATTTGATCTGGTTAGAAAAAGGAACTTACAAAAGGTTTTGAGTATAATTGGAGAAGTTGAAATATGAACTATAAATTAGATGATAATTGGAGTTATTGTTACTTTTCTTAGATATGTAGAATATTGCCCTCATTCTTAGAAGATGTATGATGAAATATTTAGGGATAAAATGTCCTATGTCTGCAATTTATTTTCAAATGATTCAGCAAATATCATATATATATATATATAGAGAGAGAGAGAGAGAGAAAGCAAATGGTCAAATATTTGATATTTGAAGCGGCTATTGAATCTAAATGGAAGGTATACAAGGTTTTTTGGAAAAATTTTTTTTTGGTCAGATTTATTGAGGTGTAATTTACATAGAGTAAAATTCACCTATTTAAATGTAAAGTTTTATGAATTTTGACAAACACATACAACTGTATAACTACTACCACAATTAGGATATAGAACAGTTCTATCACCCCCAAAATTCTCCCTTGCCCTTTTGCAGTCATCCCTCACCTACCCCCAACCCCTGGAACCACTGATCTACTCTCCATCCCTATAGCATTGCCTTTTCCAGAATGTCACATAAATGGAAGCATATGGTATGCTGCCTTTTGAGTCTGGCTTCTTTCACTTAGTGTATTAGTTTGCTAAGGCTGTTGTAACAAAGTACCACAAGCTGGGTGACTTAAAAAAACAGAAATTTATCATCTTATAGTTCTGCATGCTAGAAGTCCAAAATCAACTTGTCAGAAGGGTCATGTTCTCTTGGGAGATCTTGGGGACAATTGTTCCATTCCTTTGTCTTAGTTTGTGGTGTCATCAGCAATCCTTACCATTCGTTACCTTGTAGCTGCATAACTCCAACCTCTGCCTCTGTTATTACATGTCATTCTTCCTGCGTATCTCTTTATAAGGATACCAGTCATACGGGATTAAGGGCCCACCCTATTCCAGTATGACTTCATCTTGACTAATTACATCTGCAACAACCCTATTTCCAAATAAGATCCCATTCACAGGTGCTAGGACTTCATATTTTTGAAAAGATACAATTCAACCTGTGACACTTAGCATACTGCATTTGAAATCAATCCATGTTTTTGCATGTGTCAGCAGTTTATTCCTTTTTATTGTTGTATAGCCTTCGTTGTTTGGAATATACTGCTCTTTGTTTATCCATTTATCAGCTGAAAGACATGTAGGTTGTTTCCAGTGTTAGGCAATTATAAATAAAACCACTATTAACATTTGCATGTGGATTTTTATGTGAACACAAATTTTCACCTGAGTAAATATCAAGGAGTGGAATTATGTTTTAACTCTATAAGAAGCTGCTAAACAGTTTTCCAAAGCATTTTTCATTCCCACCAGCAATATGTGAGAGTTCTATCTCTCCATGTTTTCACCAATATTTGGTATGGTCAGTTTTTCTTTTTTCTTTCTTTCTTTTTTTTTTGTGAGATAGGGTCTTGCTTTGTTTCCCAGGCATGAGTGCAGTGGGGTCATCATAGCTCACTAAAACCTCAAACTCCTGGACTCAAGCCATCCTCCTGCCTTGGCCTCCCTAAGTGCTGGGATTACAGGTGTGAGCCACCTGGAGAGCCAACTTTTTTTTTTTTTAATGCAATTACTAAAAGGCAAATAATAACAAAAAGATAATTTCCTTTTTTCTCCCACTCTCTATTCCTGTTCCTTTTCACCATTTAATCCTCCACAGAGAAAATCCATTTTAAGCCCTTTAACTGTTTCTTCTTCAACTCCTCCCATCCAAGTACTAACCAGGCTCGACCCTGCTTAGCTTCCGAGATCAGACGAGATCAGGCACGTTCAGGGTGGTATGGCCGTAGACTTCAGCTCCTTATGTAATCAATCTCTGATGGGGGATCAGGAGAGACACTTCCAGGGCATACCAGGGTTCGTGACAGGGAGCTTTGGATATGTCCTGCAAGTGCCCTGAGCATATAGTGGCAGTGACCCAGACTCCTCAGCAATGGGGGTTGACTTTTGCTGTGAAATGAGCACCCAACTCTTGTTAAGAGCAAGCTCTGAGACTGCAGAGGGTTGACTCTGCTGGTCCCTGGGATCTGACTTGGTGTTCCTGCCATCAGCCACACTCCCAACCTCAGACAGTTGCCAGGCCTCTCTGCCTCTGCCGGACCTGAGTGTGAGGCTTGCTCAAGCTGTAGAATCTGTGGCCTGAGCACAGCCCTCAGCACAGCAGGTAACTGTTTCATCTTGTTGCATGTTAAACTCCTCCAAAAACAGATAACAATGGGAATTTCAGCCTCTGAACTGGCGTCCTCTCCACCTGCCTCCCAGCTCCCCTGCTGTACACGCCTCTCTCATCTCTCCTGGGCAAGGATTTTCCCATCACGTCCTATCCAGAGACTATTGGTACCTCCCTCACTCTACCACCTCTCCCATCCCTTGAAGTTATTTTAACGAGACAATGAGAGCCCAGGACAGGCTCCCTATAGGACACGTACAAGGTGGAAGCCTGGGTAGAGGAAGTCTTAAGATGTGTCTTGGACTCCTTGCCCATGCCCCTCCGGTTTCTCTTACTTTCCCTGCTGCTGCTCTCATTCTACCAAAAAGGAAAAAGCTGGAAACAGATGGGTGGTTAACTCAATTTGAGTGGTTTTCTGGCCTAAGCCTGTGTCTGACCTCCTGGGTTGGCCCTGTCCTAAATTAAGTTCTGGATGATCTTTGGAATAGGCCCTTCTGGATGATCTTTGGAAGACCTTAACCTGCTCAAGTGTATTTTAGGTTAAACCCAACATTATCGTTGGTCCAAAAGTAGACCTCTTCCTTGGAGAAGGTGCCTCTCTTTACCAGGGCCATAGCTAGCCTTGAATCCTGCTGGATTTTTTTCAGTACATGGGTGACAGACTGATGGAAAGCTTCTTCAACCACCTCTAGGATAGTTTTTGTGTGTCACTGGCTTCCCAAAGTTCTTTCCTTGCAAAGCATTCAGACCCTATTTTAATAATACTGGAGTTTCCTTGTGGCCCATGTTCTCTCTCCCTCAATTATCTTCAGGCACTTCCCCAGCACCACTAATTCCTGACCCCAGAGGAGCTACTGAATACAGCCAGTCTCCCCCTCACTGTTGGCACATGGCAGCTGCTTCCATTAGAACAGCAGCTGGTATTGGTATGGTATTTTCTGCTTAGAAAGCACCATTAAATACAGCCTCACTTAATGCTCACCCTAATGTTGTGAAGTAAGTACTATTACTCCCATTTTTCAGATGAAGAATCTGAGGTACAAAGAGGTTAAGCTGCTTGCCCATGGTTACCCAGCTGGTAAGGAACAAAACTGGGATTCAACTCAGGCTTTCTGAGGAAAATAAGACTCGTGTGTTTTACGTGGAATATCCCTGGAAGGACGGATAAGAAACTAAGTTCGTGGCTGGCCTATGTATAGAGGGGAACTGGGCTGCAGGGAGGACAGCGTGGCTGGAAGACTTCCTGTTATGTACTATTCTGTGAACTATGTTACTGTATTATCTATCAAAAACAACCACAAAAACCTGTCCCTGCCTTCCTTCTTGAGCCTGACCTACTGACTCCTCCGTCCATGAGCAGCTTCATAAGCCACTCAGCTGCCGGCACCAGGACAATCTGCCTCTTGAAACTGGCAGTATTTGGGGTGCAGAATTAAAGTACTCGCTTCAGACTTCCAGCAGGAATCCAGTTTACATTATCTCACTCACCCAGTCCCCTTTAGGGAAAAAAGAAAGAAAGCTCCATGTTTTTATTCAAGGCAGGCCAGCCCCGAGCTGCCTGGGCACTGCACCTCAGCCTCCCTAAGAGGAGCTGAAGCTGCCGGAGGGGAGGCAGCGGCGCTTCCTCTCTCACAGGCTGCGGAGGGCCTGGAGGGTCTGCCATTAGAGGAAGTTAGACTTTGGGGGCAGGATGGGGAATTTTTCCTTCTGTCAGATTCTTGGTCATATCAAGAATCGATCTTGAGTGGTTGGGACTTCTAGAATGGCAGAGTAAGGAGCTCAGCAGACCCTTTTCCCAGCAAACAACACGTTGGTGGAAATCATTTAAACTATTTTTAAATCTCTGGGAATTGTCCTAAGGGCATACAACAAATGAGGAAACATTCAAACAAGAAAATCCACTAACTTGGGAGGCTGAGGCAGAAGGATCACTTGAGCCCAGGAGTTTGAGGTTGCTGTGAGCTAGGCTGACGCCACAGCATTCTAGCCTGGGTGACAGAGCGAGACTAGGTCTCAAAAAAAAAAAAAAAAAAAACAGAGAAGAAAAGAAAATCCACTAAATCTCAGTAAGAATAGGGAAGAGTCTATGGCACTTGAGATATAAACAAGCAAGCTCCTTTACTCTTTCTGCCAGCTTCATGTTCTGGATGTTCTACTTCAGGCATTATATAGCCCATACAAGTGCAGCCAAGAAGACAGGGGCTCCCTCTCCCCAGTGCCCAGTCTGTGGCCACAGTTTAACCCCAGGAGCAGAGGCTGCCTGTGTTTCTCACCCTCTCCCCCAGTCCCTTGTTGCAGAGGCTCTAGGACAGGCAAGTGCATGAGAGGACCTGGTGTTCCTTCCCCCACTCAGCTGTCACTCCTGGGGCAGAAGCTCTACTCTTGTGCAGCAAAGAAACTAGATCACTCGTACATTGCTGGACAGAATGTGAAATGGTACAGCCATGCTAGAAAGCAGTTTGGCAATTTCTTTAAAAAATAAATATACAACTACTATACAACTCGGCAGTTTCAATCTCAGACATTTATCCTAGAGAAATGAAGACATATGTTCAAACCAAAACCTGTACACATATGTTTATAGCAGATTCACTTGTGAAACAACCCAGTGTTCTTCAAGAGGTAAATGTTTAAATGAACTTCTACATCCCAAGGATGGATTACTATTCAGCAATAGAAAGAAACAAATTATCATGTAACATCCTAGATGAATTTCCAGAGAATGACCCTGAGTAGGAAAAAAAAAAAAAAAACAACCAAAAACACAAAACTCAAAACACCAATTCCAGAAGGTTATATAATTTATCATTTCATTTATATGACATTCTTAAAATGACAAAATTATAGAAAAGAGGAGCAGATTAGTGGCTGCCAGGGGTAAGGAGGGATGGGGGCAGGAGGGAAGTGGGTACGGTTGTGAAAGAGAAACAGGAGGGATGCTTGTGGTGATGGCAATGTTCTGTATCTTGACTGCATCAATGTCAATATCTTGGTTGTCATATTGTACTATAGTTTTGCAGGGTGTTACCATGGGGAAGACAGGGTAAAGAATACACAGGATCTCTGTATTATTTCTTAGAACTGCATGTGAATCTATAATTACCTCAAAATGAAAAGCTTATTTTTTAAAAGATAGGAAAGGAGTTAAATAGACATTAGTCCAAAGAAGATATACAGATGGCCCATAAGTACATGAAAAGATGTTCAACATCATTAGTCATTAGGAAATTGTCAAAGCCAGACAATGACAAGTCTTGGGGAGAACAGAGAAATTGGAAACCTTCTACATTGCTGATGGGATAATAAAATGGTACAGCCAATTTTGAAAACAGATTTTACCATAATACCCAGTACTTCTACTCCTACAAATACACCCAAGAGAAATGAAAACATACGTTCACCAAAAACTATTTTTCAGTGATAAAAAGGAATGAAGTACATGCCACAGCATGGATGAACCTTGAAAACATTATTTTAAGAGAAAGAAGCTAGTCACAAAAAGACTGTGTTGTATAATTATATTTACAGGAAATGTCCAGAATAGGCAAATCTGTAGAGACAAAGTAGGTTAGTGGTTGCCTAGGGTCAATCTGTGTGACTGCTAATGGGTATGGTATTTCTTTTAGAAGGAATGGATATCTAAAATTAGATTGTGGTGATGGTTGTGCAACTCTGTGAACTTACTAAAAAAAAAACAATGCCTTTAAATGGAATGTTAAAATGAACTTTAAATAAGAACATTGACTTTAAATTAAATTCACCCCTTAAATGGGTGAATAATATGTTTTGGTATGTGTTACAGAAAGTTGCAAGTTTCACCAATTACTGACATTTTGCCTCTTTTTAAGGAAAAAGAGGAGGGATGGGGGCAGGAGCTTTGGGATTTTTTTGTAGACATGGATTCCATCAGCTTTGGGCTTTTTTGTAGACATGGATTTCAGATTGTGTTGCTTATTCTACCCTGGTGGTTCTCAAACAGGACATCTGGCCATGTTGGGTGACATTTTTGGTTGGAGGTGACAGCCACTGGCATCTAGTGAGAAGACGTCAGGGATGCGGCTAAGCATCCTACACAGGACAGCACTCCCAACAAAAAATTATCCAGACCAAAATGCTAATAGTACTAAAGCTGAGAAACTGCTCTACTCACTGTATATGTCAAAAAGAGAAGTATTCCCAGGTTCAGTGGCACATGCCTATAGTCCTAGCTATTTGGGAGCTGAGGATCACTTGAGCCCAGGAATTTGAGGCCAGCCTGGGCAACACAGCAAGACCCTGTCTCTAAGAAGTGAAAAATAATAAAGTAAAAAAGAGAATTATTATGGTGTGATTCAACAGATTGGGGATTTTACTCTCAGATTAGGTTTTGGAGCCTGGGGAACGTATATCTCATTTGGCTTATTCATTAGCTGGTCTTTCAGTGAGTTCTCCTGACTGGAATGACTGCCTTTGCCTGAGAGGGCAGGGGCCAGACATAAAGTGCTACAGCATCTGGGCACCACCCTAAACTAATGGGCACTTAAGTGTTAGGAAAAGATGAAAGGTCAGCAGCTGGGAAGTCAGGTGGCAGCGTCAACAGGGCCCAGGGGGTTGGTAAGGCCTGTGACTTGAGAGATCTGGTCTGCGTTTGAGGCAGTCCTATCATGGCACTGGGATCAACCACAATCACAGAACTTAAAGGACTCGAAGGGACATTTCACACATGACTTCTTGCTACTGTGTTTCTCTCAAACATGGTGGTGCTGTGGCCATTTCCAGAGTCTGAGTGCCCAAAGCGTGACCACATGCAACTAGCCAAGGCTTTTCAGAGCTGCATCCTCATGTACCCAGTGACTATGCCCCTCCTCCCAGCTCCACACGATGGCCTGTGCAGGGTTCCTTTGGCCTCCAAGGAAGATGGGAACCACAAAGGGAATCCTGGTTCTTCCCAAAGGCCTTTGTATAGGAGGTCGAAGCTTTCACCCACCATCAGATGTATGTGTCACTGCTGGCCTTGGATGGGAGTAGGGGGGTGCTGATTCATAAATTCCTGAAACCTTTATTTCTGCATATTCCCAGGAAGTCTAAGGACAGCATCCTGCTCAGAGAAGGCACTAAACAATTTTCAGTAAATATTTGAGTCTCTACTGTGTTCCAGGAACTGTATGAGGACATAGTAGTAGACAAGAAAGACAAGGTCCCCACCCTCAAATAGCACATATTAAGAGGAGTACTTCAATACTCCTCTTAATATATATATTTGTTCATCAGTTGATTTGGCTGTCTTAGGTTGGGCTGCTATAACAAAATACCATAGAGTGGGTGAATTAAACAACAGACACTTATTTCTCACGATTTTGGAGTCTGGGAAGCCCAAGATCAAGATGCCAGGTGATTTGGTTCCTGGCAAAGGTTCTCTTGCTGGCTTGCAGACAGCTGCCTCTCACTGTGTCCACACATGGCAGAAAGAGTGAGAGAGAATGAGAGCCAGGGACGGCAAGGGGGTGGGGACACAGTGTGTGAGTATGCACTCTGATCTCTCTTCTTCTGATTATTATTATCCCCTAATGAGGGCCCCACTCTCATGATCTCATTTAAACCTAATTACTTCCCAAAGACCCCACCTCGAAATACCAACACTTTGGGAGTTATGGCTTCAATATAATAAACTTTGGGAGAGACACAATTCATTCCATAGAACTGGCTTTATCATTTTTTTGCAAGTAATCATCAGAAATCTTTTGAGATGAATAATGTTTATCCATAGAAGTAACAGAAGAGCCATCTGTATTATTTTCTAGAAGGGGTAATAGCCATCAGTCTATTTCCATTAGACTACTGGAAAATCCTTCTTGAGATGTTTAAGTGGATAAGCCACTAAGTTCTCAGTAATTAAGAAGAAGCAAAATAGTGATATGGAAAATATGGGAGTATAAATTGAATTTTGAAGACATCATATGGGAAAAGTCATTTGAGTATTAGAAGCTAAAAGTATTCTTTAAAGTATGATCATTGTGGATGATAAATGCTAATTTGGCCACATCTATTTTTCTGCTCCTTTGAACTAGTTTTAGTTCTTTTTCCTTTTTGTTGTCCTGTTTTACAGAGGAAAATATTTCAATTTTTAAATTTCTTCAAAGCTTTTTTTGAGTAGGGTGGGGTATAAATAAATACTTTTTAAAAATCAGACTACAGTGTGAACAATAGATGTTCCCTAGGGTGGAGGGCAGGAAGGGCAGGGGTGGAGAAAGGTATGTAGGAAGGACAGAAAGTCCCATGATAGCATTTTTCTTCTCTGAGGTCCTGAGCACAGTGTTCTGTGTCATTCTAGACAAAACTGACCTTTGTCTAAAAAGTTGTTTTTTAAAAGCCAAGTATTTTTGATACATCAAGGCCCTTTGCTCCTTAGATAACTAACATCCATTAATTGTACAGTAACGTGGTTTTATCCACATTCACAAATGGAATTTATTGCCCTAGGCTTGATAACTAGAGAGAAGTTGAAGAAAATGAGAGAGTTAGACTTGGAAAATAACCTAGGAATCTTCTTTACCAGAATCCCCTGGAATCGTTAGGGTGCTCTGTCAGGTTCAAAGTCAGTCCCATTTTGCCTCAAGTGGGCAAGAACCTTTGTTAGCTTTGTCCTGTTTCTTTGGAAAACACAGGCAGAATCTGAACCCCTTTTTGGAGACCCAGGGAATAAATGCCCTTCCTTTCACCTGAAACTTCAAACAGCTGACTCTGAGCCTCTGCTGGATCCAGATGGCGATTCCCTTCCTTAACCCTGCCACAGAGTTGGTTTTTTGCCTATGAGGTAGGTGGTCCTCAGAGGAGCTTTTCCTGACACAGGTTCCTCCTAGGGCCCCGGGCTCACCACCCCTCACACATCATTCCTGGTGAGCCTCCAGGGACCTCAGGGCTGACTCTGTCACTTGAGTCTTGTCTCTCCAGTCGCTCCAGCAGGACCTGGGTCCCCTCCACACTCAAAAAGCCTAACTTGGAGCCAGGCATACAGGAAATGTGAGCTAGTGCGTATTGCCTCAGTTGCTTTACGATGTATACAGCTTTCCAAAAAAGTATGAACACATCTGTCAGAATGGCTGAAACAAAATTAGTGATAATACCAAATGCTAGCAAGGATGCAGAAAAACCGAATCATTCACATGTTGCTGGTGAGAATCTACAATGGTACATATAGGCATTCTGGAAAATAATTTGGCAGTTTCTTACAAATCTAAACATACACTTAGCATATGACTCAGCAGTTGCATTCCTGAGAAATAAAAACCTACGCTCACACAAAAATATGTAGATGAATGTTTATATTAGCTTTATTCATAAGAGCCAAAAAGTAGAAACAACCCAGATGTGCTTCAATAGGTGAATAATTAAACAAACTTTGGTACTTCTGTACCATAGAACATTACACAGCAACAAAAAGGAATGAACTATTGGTACATGGAACAACTTGGATGGAGCCCAAGGAAATTATTCTGTGTCAAAAAAAGAGAAAAGTCCATTGAAAAAGACTTATAGTGTATGATTCAATTTATATGACATTTTTGGAATAAAATTTTAGAAATGGAGAACAGATTAGTGGTTGCCAGGGATTAGGGATGCAAGGAAGAAGAGCAGATGGACATGGGAATTGTTATAAAAGGAAATGAGAGGGACCTTTGTGGTTACACAACTGTTTTGTATCTTGACTATGGTGATGGACATACAAATTGCTATATCCATACAATGGAATATTATATAGTGATGAAAAGAAATGAGCTGTTTAAGATATGGGTGAATCTTTTTTTTTTTTTTTTTTTTTTTTTTATGAGACAGAGTCTCACTTTATTGCCCAGGCTAGAGTGAGTGCCGTGGCGTCAGCCTAGCTCACAGCAACCTCAAACTCCTGGGCTCAAGCAATCCTGCTGCCTCAGCCTCCCAAGTAGCTGGGACTACAGGCATGTGCCACCATGCCCGGCTAATTTTTTTTCTATATATATTAGTTGGCCAATTAATTTCTTTCTATTTATAGTAGAGATGGGGTCTGGCTCTTGCTCAGGCTGGTCTCGAACTCTTGAGCTCAAACGACCCGCCCACCTCGGCCTCCCAGAGAGCTAGGATTACAGGCTTGAGCCACCGCGCCCGGCCAAGATAGGGCTGAATCTTAAAGGCATCTAGCTAAGTGAAAGAAGCGGTCTGGAAAAAGCAACATGCCATATGAGTCCAATTGTATGACATTCTGGAAAAAGCCAAAACTAGAGAGATGATAAACAGATCAGTGGCTGCCAGGGATTCAGGCTGGGGTAGGCTTGAATAGATGAAGCACAGGGTATTTTTTTAGGGCAGTGAAATTGTTCTGTGTGATACTATAATGGTAAATACAAGACGCTAAGCATTTTTCAAAACCAACAGAGCTTGACATCATAAAGAATAAATCTTAATGTATGAAAAATTTTTAAAAATCATTTAGGAGGTCAATGAATCCTACAATGAAATTCAGAATGTGGCCAAAGAATATAAATGTATTCCAAATGTAAGAAACAACCTCACTGAAAGGGGTGAACGCATAAAGTGCTGACCTAAGTAATTTTGGAAGTGAAAAGAGTCTGTAAGACTAAAAGCAAAAGGAACTGTATAAAAGTACAATACCCTAGCTGACAAAGTTATTTCCCATGGGGGCATGGGTTCAGAATTAGCAATTCTGAAGCAGTGGCTTCAGAATGTATACTGCATGTATACTGGAATTGTACATGAATACATGTACACATGAATACATGTATACTACATGTATACTGGAATTGGACACTTAAGTAAATGCATGATGGATGACCAGGGCCATTGTTTGAGTGACAGGTTACAGATAAGCAAGAGGAATAAGATAGAATAACCCATGTGGTAATGGACTGGAGTTGGAGATAGGAGTTTGAACTCATGTTTAGCTTAATATAGGAACAGGTGGTTACATCTAGAATGTGTATTTATTTATAGATATGTGTGTATATATATGGGTTAGTATACACAACTGTATTTCTTTGCTTTGTCAGCTTAGAGAGCCTCAAAGAAATGATAGCATTGTAGAAACAAATACACCTACAGCCCAGACCTCGGTTTCTAATATCATTCTCTAATGAAAGGAACCAGACTCGTTGGGAAAAAGGTTGATTCTAGGAATGGGGCAGGAAATATACAATTTGAGCTGAGAGCATCTTGTAGTGCCAAGAAGTAAAGAAGTGCTCAAAGAAGAAAACACAAACCCCCACAATAATGGTCATGTCAAAGCAATACAGGAACCAACTCAAAGAGCTCCTAATGGCCAAAGCTAGAACGACTTGGGCAACAAAATGAATATAGTATTAGGTTATAACCTTAAGTGTCAAATAAATATTCATGAGTCCATACTTATATAAATGATTGAATAAAATAATAAATTGGGGATATTAGACATATCTCCCATGCAGAAGCATTCCAAATAGTTGATATTGATATTCTGCCCTTAAGAAGGTAGAAATATAATTCCCCACTCATTAAGTGTGGGCTGTGCATAGTGACTTTCTTCCAAAGAGTATGGTAGAGGAAAAAAAAAAAGAAAGTAACTTTACAGTAGAGAAACCTGACAAACACTCTCTCAAGACAGTTGGTCAAGGTCAACAGTGATGCTGATAGGATGAGAATGGCATTTTACCTCTCTGGTCTTCCTCCCTAAAACATATCACCCCAATCTAATCATAAGGAAAGCAATAGACAAATCACAATTGAAGGATATTGTACAAAATACCTGATCCATATTCCTCAGAACTCTCAAGGTCAACAAGAACAAGGAAAGTCAGAGAAAATGTCACAGCCAAGAGGAGCCTTAGGAGATAAAACTGCTAAACATAATATGTATCTTGATACAGAAAAAGGACATTAGGGGAAAACTGAGGAAATCTCAAGTATGGACTTTAGTTAATAGTAACATATCCAGATTGATCCATTAATTGTGACAAATGTACCCCACTAATGTTGGATGTTAATAGCAGAGGAAACTAGATGTGGAGCATATGAGAACTCTATACTATCTTAACAATCTCTCTACTCTCTTCGCAGTAATTCTGTAAATCTAAACTGTTCTAAAATAAAAATTTATCTTAAAATAAAAGGAATGGACGGGGGTGGTGATGTGCCTGGGCCAGGGCGGGGATGATGCCATTGCACTTTTGCTTTCCCTTCACTCCCTACCCCCAAACCCTCTGCTGAGATGGTCAAGGCCGCAGGGAAATTTGATTATCGACAGATCATCATGGCTTTTCAGAAAGAGGGATTTATGGCTCTGTTCTTTTCTTAAGCTCCCAGTTTGGGTTCCTACTATATTTCATGTGGGCTTTTATACCTGAATCTTAATTAAGCTCCATAGACTTAACCAATTGGCCTAAAATATACTGGGCAGTTGCAGTACCTGTCTACCTTCTTATTACGATAGTAATCGGTTATGCACTTTTATTTGAAATTATCGTGATGAACAGCCCTCCACTTGATCCATCAATACAATCACTGATAACTCCTGAAAATCAACAGCAGGAAAATTACCAACAGGTCATCTCAAAATTAAGAGATTCCTATTAGTGAAGTAAACCAAATTTTTTTCTTGTACCCAAAGAACATTACACCAAAATCTGAATTTTATGTAGACATATTAATGCCAAGCATTTATTTAGAAATTTTTGACATAATTTTGACCATAATTATTTTGTCTATCTCTGTTATTAATACTTAATGTTGGGATGTTTAAAAAAATTAAGTTGAACTTCTCTTAGATTAAGTTCCATTAATATTGTAAATATTCTCAGATATTAGTTATTAATGGATAAAATACATAAAATTAAGCATTACCAAAAAATAAAAATTAAAGGGAATGATTTTTTTTTTTGAGACAGAGTCTTGCTCTGTTGCCCAGGCTATAGTGCTGTGGCATCAGCCTAGCTCATAGCAAACTCAAACTCCTGGGCTCAAGCAATCTTTCTGCCTCAGCCTCCTGAGTAGCTGGGACTACAGGCATGAGTCACCATGCCCAGCTATTTTTTCTATATATTTTTAGTTGTCTGGCTAATTTCTTTCTATTTTTAGTAGAGATGAGGGTCTCGCTCTTGCTCAGGCTGGTCTCGAACTCTTGACCTCAAGTGATCCGCCTACCTTGGCCTCCCAGAGTGCTAGGATTACAGGTGTGATCCACCAAACCCGGCCAGGAATGAACTATTGATATAACAACTTGGATGAGTCTCAAAAAAGATGCTGAGTAAAAAAAAAAAAAAGCCAAACTGAAAAGTTTACATTTATATAACATATAACAATTTATAGTAAAATTTTGAAATAACAAAATTACAGAGATGGAGAACAGATTAGTGGTTGCCAGGGGTTGGGGATGTGAGAGTATAAACAAGAACAACAAAGGATCTCTGTGATAGTGGAACAGTTATGTATCTAGATTGTGGTTGTTGTCAATCTGCACACATGTGGGAAAACTGCATGGAACTACATGCACACACACATATAAGCATGTAAAAATGGTGAAATCTGAATAAGCTTCGTAGATCATACCAATGTCATTTTCCTAGTTGTGCTCTGGTGCTACAATTATGCAAGATGTTACCACTGGGGTAATCTGAGTAAATGATAAATGGAATCTCTCATTACACTTTTAAGCCATTAGATGTTGTTTTTATTCTTTTTTTATTGACATATAATTCATATACCAAAAAACTCACCCTTCTAAAGTATACAATTCAGTAGTTTTTAGTATATTCACAGTTGTGCCGCCATTACAACTATTGAATTCCAGCACAGTGTCATCACCCACAAAAGAAACCCCATACCTATAAATTGTCATTCGCCATTCCCCTGTCCCCCCATTCTCTAGAAACTACTAATAAACTTTCTGTCTCTGTGGATTTGATTCTTCTTGGTATTTCACGTAAGTGGAGTCATACAATATGTGTTCTTTTGTGTCTGGTTTCTTTTGCACAATGTTTTCAAGATTCATCCATACTATAGCATCCCTACTAAGTATCAGTACGTCATTCCTTTCTGTGGTTGAATAATATTCTATTATACAGATATGCCATATTTGGTTTATTCATTCATTAATTTATGGACATCTAAGTTGTTTCTGCTTTTTGACTATTATAAATAATGTCACTATGGCCAAGCAGAGTGGCTTATGCCTGCAATCCTACACTTTGGGAGGCCAAGGCAGGAGGATTACTTGAGGCCAGGAGTTCGAGACCAGCCTGGGCAACATACAGAGACCACGTCTCTACACACACACACACACACAAAATATATATATATATATATATTAGCCAGGTGTGGTGGTGCATGTCTGTAGTCCTAGCTATTTGGGAGGCTGAGGAGAGAGGATTGCTTGAGCCCAGGAGTTTGAGGTTACAGCAGTGAGCTATGATTGTGCCACTGCACTCCAGCCTGGGCAATACAGTGAGATCCCTTTCTCAAAAAAAGAGAAGAAAAAAAAAAAAGATATATAATGTCACTATGAACATTTATGTACCAATTTTTGTGAACATATATTTTCAATTCTCTTGAGTGTATACCTATGAGTGGAATTTTGGGGTCATAGGACAACTCTATGTTTAATTTTTTGAAGGACACAATTTTCCAAGATGCTGTACCATCTTACATTATGATCAGCAATGTATGAGTGTTCTAATTTCTTCACATCCTAATGTATGAGTGTTCTAATTTCTCCACATCCTCAAAAATACTTGTTATTTAATGTCTTTTTGATTATAGCCATCCAGGTGGTGTGAAGTAGTATCTCATTGTCGATTTGGGTTTGATTTTCTATTTCTTCTTGACTCAGTATCAATATCTTTTGTCCCTCTAGGAATTTGTCTATTTCAGTTAGGTTATCTAATTTGTTGTTATACACGCAATCCTTTATAATCCTTTCCATTCCTATAAGATTGATAGTAATGCTCCCTCATTTGTGATTTTAGCAATGTGAATCTTTTTCCTTCACCAGTCTAATCAAAGGTTTGCCAATTTTGTTGGTCTTTTCAAAGAACCAACTTTTGGTTTTACTGATTTTCTCTATTTTCTATTCTCTATTTCATTTATTTCCTTTCTAATCTTTTCTCCCCTTCCTTGCTTTGAATTTAGTTTGCTCGTTCTTTTTTTCCAGTTTGTTTAGGTGAAAAATTAGGCTAATGATTTAAGATTTTTTTTTAAATACAGGCATTTACAGCTCCTGTATGTTTTTTTTTTTTTTTTTTTTTTACAACTTCATGTGAATTTACAATTATTTCAAAATAAAAACTTAAGAAAAAAGTATGTACCAGGGAAGCCAAGTATGGTGATGTCTCAGCCATTGTAGCTACCCTTTCCAGGAAGCCTAATTTTCTGGAGAAAGATATAAATAGAATGATATAGAAGATGAGAGGAGGAGATGGCTATTGCAGAGACAAGAAGAGACACTGAAAGATGTCCGGGAAGGCCAGAAAGACATAATCAAGGGTTTATTAGAATTGAAGAGTGATGCTTTTATCATGGGAGTTCCATAATCAGAGAGGCCAGCCCTGAGGCTGTTACTTATCGCACCTCAGCTATTTAAAAACCACAGCTGAAGCCATTTAAGTCAGAGATGGAGCCACACTCTGATTAAGGCTAATGTTTCTAGTGGAGGGCTTTTCTCTGTAGCTCAAAATGTTCAAAGACACTCCACCTTGTACCAAGTCACTCAAGTCTTCAAAATGTACAGATGGACTTCCTTTGTAAAAGATAGCAAGAATAGTGTTTATTTTTTTTAATTAAAATATTTTTTAAATTATTTATTTTCTCTTTTTTCTCACACCCTTCAACATAGACATGGAAGGAATAGTGTTAAAAGAAAACTATAGCAAATTTGTTTGTGTCCCAAATACTGAAAACATTTCTTTTAACCTTTAATCTTGAAATCCAGAAACACCAAAAAAGTTGCAAAAATAGTACAAAGAACCCCCACATACCCTTCAGGCAACTTTTCCAACTCTCTCTAAAGCTAACAACTTGTACTGGGTTGCTAACACTTTTTTGGTGCTTATTTTTTGTTTGTTTTTTTGAGACAGTCTGGCTCTGTTGCCCAGGCTACAGTGCCGTGGCGTCAGCCTAGCTCACAGCAACCTCAAACTCCTGGGCTCAAGCAATCCTGCTGCCTCAGCCTCCCAAGTAGCTGGGACTATAGGCATGCGCCACCATGCCCGGCTAATTTTTTCTATATATTTTTAGTTAGCCAATTGATTTCTTTCTATTTTTAGTAGAGACGGGGTCTCGCTCTTGCTCAGGCTGGTTTTTTTTTTTGAGATAGAGTCTCACTTTCTTGCCCAGGCTAGAGTGAGTGCCGTGGCATCAGCCTAGCTCACAGCAACCTCAATCTCCTGGGCTCAGCGATCCTACTGCCTCAGCCTCCCAAGTAGCTGGGACTACAGGCATGCACCACCATGCCCGGCTAATTTTTTCTATATATATTTTTAGTTGGTCAATTAATTTCTATTTTTGGTAGAGACGGGGTCTCGCTCAGGCTTGTTTCGAACTCCTGACCTTGAGCAATCCACCTGCCTCGGCCTCCCAAAGTGCTAGGATTACAGGTGTGAGCCACCACGCCCGGCCTTTTTTGTTTTTTTGAATATGTTTTTACTTTTGGTCTATAAAGCAAAACAATATAAAGAGATACACAGGTGAAAAATCTTATTCTCACCTCTGCCCTTTATACTCTTCATTCTCACCCCTCACACACACTCACAGGTGATCATCTGTATCTTTTTTTGAGACAGGGTCTTGCCCTGTCGCCCGGCTGGAATGCAGTGTCGTCATCATAGCTCACTGTAACCTCAAACTCCTGGGCTCACGTTGAGCCCTGTGCCCCAGCCTCCTGTGTAGCTGGGACAACAGGAGCGCACCACCACGCCAGATTTTGTTAGTTTTTGTAGAGATGGGTCTTGCTCTTGCTCAGGCTGGTCTCAAATTTCTGGCCTCAAGTGATCCTTGCTACTTGGCCTCCTGAAGTGCTAAGATTACAGGTGTGAGCCACCGTGCCCAGCCATGTATTTTTCTTTATGCAAACATAAACATAATATTTTCTTAATTCGCCTCTCTCTGCACACATACCAAAGCTAGCATCCTAGGCATACTGTTCTGGACCTTGCATTTGTTATTTAACAAAATACCTTAGAAATACTCCCAATTCAGAAGGCAGTAATACTTTCTTTTTTTTAAAGAACTTTTGTATTTACCCCAACTCAACTCCACTGCCCTCCGGTATCACCTCATTGTTCATGCTCCCTCTTTCCTGTCTAATCTGGACTGTTCAAATCCCCAAGTCCTCCAAGCATACTTCATTCTCTGTGCTGACAAACCCAGGGCTTATACAGACCCCAGCCAGTAAGACTGGAGCAAAGCCACCAACCCCTTGTGCCTTCATGATCACAGGGGCACATACAGAAGCCACAGCAGCGGGGTGATGATTGCTTTAGCATGAGCAGCACTCCACAGAGATCACTCTGGGCCAAGGGGAAGAGATGGTCTGCAAGAAGGCCTTGTTGCCAAGCAACCCCAGAGGGGATGAAATTAACGCAGACTGTTTTTCTTGTAACTGCATCTCAAATGAAAGCTGAGGCCACAGTTGATCCCATGCAAAATTAATAATTACCATATGATTCTTTCTTTTAAATGGCTATTGCCAAGAGACTGAGGACTACAGAAACCAGTATATCCTTTATTTAATAGGGAAGAAGGAGGAGAAAAAAAAGAACAAGTAAATTCAGATCCTGTGTTTTTCCATTTGCCTCTTAGGTAGGAAATCAGACATTTCTATCTTAGACTACGGTTCAATCTGCCTGGTGGGAAATGTGCTTTAAAAGCAGATCCCAAGCAAACAATATAATATACACTAAAAGAACTGAGAAAAGAAATGTTTTTAGGGGCAAGAAAAAGCTTAGGATCATTTGAGACCCTTTTAGAGTCCTTTTTAGAAGATCTAAAATGTACTTTTCCCCATTAGTCCATTCAGAGAGGGCAAATTGTCGTAAAAAAAAAAAACCTTACTGCTTCCACTCACTCTTAACCTCATACCAAAGGCTGAAGGAGTACAGCTTGAGGTGCCTGCTAACCCTTGTTTATTTGAGAACCTATCAATGTTTAAAAAAAAGTGGGTAGGAAACAGAAGAGAAGATTCTATCTCCTCTTGCTTCTGTTGCATTAATTTGGATTTTTTAACTGCATGGTTAGAATAGAGCAATGGCCCTTCTCACCAAGAGAAACGTTCTGATTTTTATTTTGTGGTTGTGTGACAAAACATAATTCAAAACAAGCATTCATTCATTCATTCATTCATTTATTTAAGACAGGGTCTTGCTCTGTTGCCCAGGCTAGGGTGCAATGGCACAATCATAGCTCACGGCTGTAACCTCAAACTCCTGGGCTCAAGTAATTCTCCCACCTCAGCCTCCCTAGTAGCTAGGACTACAGATATATACCACTAAGCCAGAATAATTTATTTATTTATTTTTTTTTGTAGAGAGAGGGTCTCGGTATGTTGTCCAAGCTGGTCTTGAACTCCTGGCCTCAAGCCATCCTCCCTTCTTAGCCTCCCAAAGTGCTGGGATTACAGGTGTGAACCACTGTGCCCAGACTAAACAAAGTAATTTTAGCCAAGGAAACTAATTTTGTCTGAGAAGGAAAATTTTCTTGCCTAATGGGAGTGTGGACCCATACGTCATTCTGGGGAAAGGCAGCTATCAAGTGAAGTGACTTCCTCATAGTGTTCATGCAACGTAATTACTGGCAATAAGGGGCGACTCCCTTCCATCCCTCCTGCTACTCCACCACCCTCGCCTCATTCTGGGCCAGTTTAAGCAAATGTCCTCCCAGCCAACTGGCCTCTGTGAAGCAATGAGTATTTGTTGTTAGAGCTGAGCAGAATGTACCAGCACATAGAGAAACCAGACAGCAAAGAAAGTGCATACTTGATTTTTGGAACGTCTATCAGTCAGGGTCTTGGCAGCAAACAGATGGTACACTCAAATTGGGCAATTTGAAGAATAAATGCTCCTCAAATAATAAAGGGATTATTTACAAAGGTTGGTGGGAAAACTGCAAAGGACTGGTGTTACCTTGGGCTGGTAGCATTGGTTTAGGGGTCGTTACCACGTCTAGACCTGAAGACATGAGAGAACCGGGAGGCACAGGGGCTGTATGGAGAGGGCGGCCTTACAATAGTGCACTGTTTGGTGGAGAATGCGTGTCCCAGCATCACTTGCCTCCTTCCCTCTGATCTCTGGCTAGGGTTCTCCGTTTGGCTGAACCCCTAAAGTCAGAGGACAAGGAGGCCCTTTAAGATAGTTCCCATAGGGCAACCCCCAGGGCACAAAGCAGCAAGGAGATCATGACACACAGAAGATGGCCAAGGATAAGCTTTAATTCATCTTTCTGGTTCTCAGTCTATTCAATCATTCATCCAATCAATGATCAGCACTCATTGATCACCAGCTTATTGATCAGCCAGCACTTACTGCTCACCAGGCAGGCACAGGAAATACACAGTAAACAGGGCGGGCCTGGGAGCTCACAGTCCTGTGGCTGTGTCAGGCCCCGGCAAGCTTCAAATAGGCCGAAGGTGTAAGATCACTGTCTTCCAGCCTGCACCATGGTTATCGCACGCCTTCTCTTATCTTCTTCTCTCCTGCCAGGAATAAAGATTCTCTGGTTACTGGTAGGTAGTGCCGGTAATGGGGATGTGTCCATGTTGGTGTGTGTTAAGGTGTGGATATTGAAAGCGTGCGCATACAGAAGAAACCAGAAAAAAAGGAAAACACCAGGCCCCAGGAAAGGCAGGTCACAGGAGCTCCTCTCCAGCACGTGGCTTTTTTTTTTTTTTTGAGAGATAGAGTTTTGCTCTGTCTCGCTGGCTGGAGTGCAGTGGCATAATCATAGCTCACTGCATTCTCAAACTCCTGAGCTAAAGCCATCATCCTGCTTCAGCCTCTTGAGTAGCTGGGACTATAGGTGCATGCCACAGCACTCGGCTAATTTCTTTTTTTTTAGAGATGGAGTTTTGCTATGTTGCTCAGGCTGCCTTGGCCTTCAACATGACCCAGCTCCTATCCATGCATCCTGCCTCCTCTGTGTACACCCAGCTTCCAGCTCTCATTGCCACAGGTGTGGCCCAGCTCATCTTTCCATGCCAGCCTCACTCAAGATCACTGCCTAGCTTATGTGGGGTGGCCGTTGGGCTTGCCTCCTGGTCCTGCCCCAGCCAGTGGTCATTCTTGGTGCTATCTCTGGGCAGGGGCTATGTGTGGAGCAGTTTCCCTCCCTCGTAGGACACATTAGGTATGACAGAGCCCAAAGCTGAAATGCCCAGGGCTCCCTACTACTAGATGATAAAAGTTTCTTGAGGTCAGAGACCTGGACACACTGGGTTTTCCAGTAGCACATGGCATCAGTTCATGCAAATCAGTCAGTTAGTCAATGTTTACCGAATTAGACTGGGCAAAATTACCTCAAAGTCACAATTACATACCTAAGCACATCCGTTCACTGGGATCTTTTAAAGCACAAAGACATTTGACATTTGTTGAAAAGGACATTGTTGATCGACAGGCAGAGAAGCCGACCTGTGCTTGGGCTGACGGGAAGACAGGTTGGCAAGGTGTCCATCCTGTGGGGGACAATGGCTTCCTTTTTCCTCAAATGCCTCCCAGCTGCGTGTGGCCAAGCCAGAGCCAGGCTCAATCCTTTGCACTAAGAAATCTCCTACAGCAGCAGGAGAGGAAGCGAGATGCTGCCTTTGTGCTAGGGTGACCTTCTTATTCCATTTCAGTGACACAAGCTTATTGACATAGTATGGAGAGATTGATAACCACTGATTCTTCCCAGAGCAAAGCTGGCCTTTCTGATGGTGAGCCCAGGGCTTCAGTGCTGTGTGCCACAGAGATGTTCTCCTCCTGGGTGGATCTGGGGAACAGAATTCCTTTGGCTGAAAATTAGAGCCATGAGCCATAGTACAAGCTGCTAGCAGAAAGGCCTCTGGGCTTTCCTACACTTCTGGTTTAGAACTTCTGGGGCAGAAAACAACTGTTTCCCTTATAGACAGCCAGCACTTTCTACATGGCACAGTTTTCCAAACCAAATTCTTAAGTCCACAGACTTAGCTGGAGAGCAACTTGAAGGTTCTCTGTGAACAGTAGGCGCTGACTCTTGTGGGAGGGGAAGGTTTTAATTAACTTTATCTGAGAAGTTTCCAAGACCTTTTCAGCTACTTTGGAATGTTGTGTTCCAAGTTGTAGAGGTTATAACTTTCTCCTTCTGGAGCCCAGAAGAGACTCTTAGAATCCAAATGAGAACAGCTTTTGGCCCCCAATACCACAACGCATCAGCCAGGCCTGGATCTTGCAAATAGAGCAGAAACTGTCTCTGGAGTCTTCTCATGGCTAGAAAGGCATGTTTGACCTTAGATATGAAGACTTGGCAGGTTTGGAGCAGATTGACTGTTTGGCTGTTGAACCTTTGCTAGGGTCTCGGTCTTTTTCCAATGCCTGGGAATTCAGCTGGCCAGAGAATGTAATGAAAGGCCAGCTGTGCAGTGTCCAACACCAGGAGAGGGGAAGTGGTGGCTCTTTACTACCATTTGTCCTGACATCTTGGAACAGAGGGTACCCACTGGGACTAATGGATCTAAATATGTCAAAGAAAAGGATGTGCTGCATCTTTTCAAGAATGGACATCCCATTCTTCCATTCAGAGAAGACTCACTGAGCCCTCGTCTGTCAGGCACCATGCTGGGGTTGGAGGATAGAGCAGTGACTCAAACAGTCACATGTTTTCAGAGCCAGGACCATGTTCCATCCTCTTTGTCTTGGTCCTAACAGGTACTCAGGCCATTCGTCACTAAAATGGTTCCTCAAAAATCACATGGCTTTACCCACATAAAGCCTCCTCTAACTGGTCTCCCAGCTCACCAACTTCAGGAAATTGCTACGTCTTCCCTATGCAAGTTGCAGCCTTGCACAGAAATTCACCTTTAAAACCAAACCAACAACGTACAAACCAAACCAGAAGGAAACAAGAGGAGAAGGGAGGTAGAATTGGCTTCCCTTTGATCCCTGCCTAGTTTTCATCTGGCACATCCAGATCCTAAGTGGTTGCTCCTCATGCTGGCAAAAACCCTGTTTCTCCTGAACTCTTCCTCCCCAACTGCCTACTCTCTCATTTAAATTAATGAACATTTTCTGATTATAAAGATAATACCATTCGGAAAAGAGAACACAGCGTCTTCACCCCCACCCACTACATTACTTCCCAGGGTGACTTCTGAAGCCATGCTCAGCCCCCCCTGCTCGGGGGTCTCTAGAGGAGGCAGATGAGTGAGCCCCTCACCGCTGACCCTCTACTCCACAGTGGAACCTGTCGCCTGTGGAGAGGGCTTCCGTACCAGTGTCTGTGACTTCATGCTGATGATCACAGCGGCCCAGATGTTAATTTTAACCAAACTTCACTCATATAAGGTGAAGGAAATGGACAGGAAATAAGGAAAGGGGCCCAGTGATGAGATTTTATGTTTATGATGGAAATACCCTAGGCTGGGGTCTGAGCTGTCAGTCTGAGTCCCAGCTTTGCCAGTAACCAGCTGTTCCCCTCATGTGAGTCTCCCAGCTTCTCTGAGTGTTTATCATTTGTGAAATACAATTAATCTGATTATCTCTGAGGTGCTATAAATTGCCCAGATTTAGAGAGTTTAAAAATAAAATGTTTATTTGGTTAATCTGCTTCCTCTCCACCATGTTTCTTCCTCTTTTTACCTCAAAGACCTACCAATTTTCACTGTTTCTCATTACCCAGCCCTGCCACTCTTCCCTTTGGTAAGGAGTGAAATGTTCTTTCCAACAGTTCAAGCCAGTGAAGAAACTCTCTCGCCTCTCAGTCGTTTTCCTGCTCTTTGTGCTCTTTCTTGTTGTCTTCCCAGTCTTTTATCCCAAATGAGCCCTCACACAAGCAGGTCTGCCTCTCTGATCTATGGCTTTAATCGACATAGTCAATGAATGAACAAGTCTTTACTGGGCACCCACAAGGAACAAAGCACAGCTCAGTGCTCTTAAAAAGATAAAACAGGTTTAAGACATGTCCTCAGTCTCCCAGGAGGTAAGACCCTCAGGTGCCTATGTTCCGCCACTGACCTCCATGAGCCAACACTGGTAACCACCTCTCTGTGCCAGAACAAGCTCTTCTTAGGGCTTCCCTGTCTGCACACCCTTGCTTTTCCCTTTCACTTCTTCCTGGCTTCCTTTGGCTGGATTCTCCCCCTGGGTCCATTCACTAAATTTGATTCTTAGAGGCTCTATCCTAGATTCTCTTCTCCTCTCAATCTCTTGGACTATTTTAACTATTCCTATGACTTCAGTTACCATCTATTAATACATGCTGATAACTCCCAAGTATGCCTGTGTGTATGTAAATATCTATATCTACCTGTATCTCTATATATCTACCTTCATTCCTGCTTGCTATGGTTTGTCCCCATCAAAACTCATGCTGAGGCTTGGTCCCCAAGGTAATGGTGTTGAGACATGGTGGGACCTTTAAGAGGTGTTTGGGTCATGTGGATCTGCCCTTATGAAGAGATTAGTGCAGTCTGTTGGGAATGTGACAGCAGGTTGAGGCTGTCTCTTGTGTTTGCCCTCCTTATACACACCTGCCTCTGCTTTCACTTCTCTGCCATGTTATGATATGGCACGAGGCTCTCACCAGAAGCCAACCAGATGGGCCACCTGATCTTGGACCTCCCAGCCTCCAGAACCATGAGCTAAATAAACCTCTTTCCTTTATATCATAAATTACCCGGCCTCAGGTATTTTGTTATAGCAACAGAAAAGGGAATAACACGCTGCTCTTTCTTCTGGGTTCCAGATCTGTATATCCAGTTGCCTCATGGACATCTCCACTTTGACAGGCACCTCAAATTGCCCACAGTTACCACCAAGTTCATCCCCTTCCCCATCACCCTGCTCCTCTTCCTCCCTCCAGTGTTCCCAAACTCAGTAAGTGCCTGCACAGATGTTCAATCCAGCAACCTATGACTCCTTCTCTCTCCCACAATCTGTCCCCATTCCCCGTATCCAATCTAATGACCTTATAATATCTTGAACTATGTGCTTCTCCCCATCTTCATTGCCACTACATTAGTCCAAACCTCTATCATCTCTTATCTGCACTATTAAACTGGTCTCCCCATCCAAACTTGCTTCTCCCCAGTTCACTTTCCTTGGTGTACAGGATTTTTTTTTAAGAGTTCAAAGGAGTTTATTTGGAACAGATGAAAAGCAGCCTCTTAAGGTTCTTGTTAGTGGAACAAGATGATGTATTTATAGGGGAGGAAGTTCCAAAATCTATTCCAACAGTTCAGGCTCACTGCCTCCCTGTTAAGTGGAAACTTTCTGGTTTAGCTGATTGTTTATGCCACCTTTACCATGATTGGACAATGGGTGTATCTATCTCCCAGTGCAGGGGATTTTTAATTTAAAAAGAAAATCTGGACATTTACTATATACATATTTCCCAAAGGACTCATCCAGAATATATCAGGAATATCTACAAATCAGTAAGAAAAAGATGGACAATACAATTTAAAATGGACAGAATATTTGAACATGCATTTCACAGAAGAGGGTATCTAAGTAACCAACATACATGTGAAAGGGTGCTTGCTGTTATTATCAGTGATACACAATGAGGTACCATTATACCTTTACTGAAACCACTAAAATTTTTAAAAACCTATAAATATCAAGTTTTGGTGAGGATTTAGAGCAACTGGAATCCTCATACTGATGGGAGTATAATTTGGTACAATATTGGAAACCTGTTTGCCTGTAATTGCTGAAACCAAACATACATCTGCCCCGTGACCCTTGGTATATGCTCAAGAGTAACGGGTGCTCAGTCCACCAAAAGACATGGCCTAGGTTCCTGATTTTGTTGCTGTTTCAATATACAAGTGGCTGGATGTGAAGTGGCTCCCTATCAGCCACTCATTGTGCCCAGAGGTGGCCACACACACTGCCTGCCTGACCCCCAGTGATATAGGCCCTAGAATTAAACCTCCTGCTCAATGACCACAATTGGGGTCATCTCTTTGCATCAGATTCTAATACAGGCCCACAATCTTTATTTAGGAATTAGCATTTTCTAGATTTTAGAGAAGTAATAGGGTACATATGCATAGTCTATCTAATATCCCCATGTTTTACTACAGATACACTGATGTGTCTGGAGCAGACACTGTGCACCATTAACCAAACATATTGACATGTTTGTAGCAAAACATGGGACAGGTAAAATGTGATAAACAGGCTGGGTGTGGTGACTCACGCCTGTAACCCTAGCACTCTGTGAGGCCCAGGTGGGAGGATCGCTTGAGCCCAGGAGTTTGAGGTTGCAGTGAGCTATGATGACACCACTGCATTCTAGCCAGGGTGACAGAGTGAGACCCTGTCTCTTGCACACACACACACAAAGTGATAAATAATAACTGTAACCACCTCTCTAATAAGTTCCAGATTTTGCTGCCAAGTTAATTTTAGTGCCAGCTTATAAAAAGAAAAAGAAACTTTCATTTTTCAGAGCTTTATGGACGTTACAACTGCAGAGATGATTGTGGGCCTGTATGAGGAGGGCTGGCCTTTGTCAGTCCAGACAGGGGAAAAAGATAAAGAAAACAAAACTTTTCTTCATTTCCCCTTTCCCAAAATAATGAACACCCCCTAACCATACATCTATCTACATAACGAAAGGACTCTCTAGTGGTCCCTTCCAATAGACTCGACATCTCTACTGCTAGAATGAGGCTATGAGGAGTGATGAGAAACTTGTAAACAATTTTTGTTAAAAAAAATAATAATAAAAGTTCTATGACTTCTGGCTGCCCACTACAGTAGCAGTCCGCAGCAGCAGATTCAAGCTCCTCACTGCCTATTTGCTTGGCTGAAATGCTTGAGGTTTCTGTAACACATAATCTCTGCACCTGTTGAATATACACACCTACACTCATGTATATGGCTTTAATTTGTAGGTATTTAACTAGACACATAGCAATAAACAAAGTAATTTCTCGCACTCCTTTCCATGATGACTATTTTCATCCCCAGGCATGACACTTCCTGTGAGTTGGCCCTACAGCCAGATTAGTAACAGAGCTAGGGAATTTTCAAGGGGTGGTAGTGGATGGCAGGGCAGCATGGAGAAGCTGGATAAAATGATATTTTCATATTTTTCAGTGAGACAGAAAAAAAATCATGCAAACTGCTCTAATCCTTCCCTCCCTTTTGTTTTGTAAAGTCTTTATCTGAAGCTCAGTTTGGATTAGACCCTTGTTGACTATGTCTGCTTAAGTCTTAGATAAAGCCTTATTTATTTGACCTGTATATCCATAATTACTCTAACTGCTCGTTTGAATTTTCCTATTGTGTGGACTGTGTTAGGAAGCTTGGCAGGAAGCATACTATGGAAATGTGGAACTGAACAGTTTAATGTGTGGGATTTGGGAAGTTCAGCAGATGCCAGAGCTTAGCAGGCTCCCAGCTTGTTCAAGACTAATCCTGAGGATTTTCATTCTTGTAGGCATCATGCCCCTTAAGTCTGAGGGCTTGAGTCCCACCCAAACCCAGTCCACAAAACCATCTCCCAGCTGTCCTTCTCTTAAAAGACCAGGGTAGTGGCTGACACTTGGAGGCTCTCCTATTCCCTCTGAGGAAGTGGAAAGGTAAGGAGATAATTGGGTTCTAGAAATGGTCCTGGTAAAAGCCATCATATAATGTTTCCTCTGGACAAGAGCATGGACTCCAGGTTGGCTTCTAGGAGACCTGAGGAGCTGCCCATGCAGAATCCAAGTCCTCTGCAGTGGATGACACGTTGTGCCACCCACATCTCCCCTCCAAGCCTGGAACACTCATTCTCCTATCTACTGGGTGGGGTGATGGCAGCGACTGTCAGCTGAGTCCCTCTCTGAGGCTTGTCCTCTGCTGAAGAGAGCCACGTTGCCTAAGATTATGCTCACACTGACCAAGGGCAACCCACATCTAATGACCGGCTGACACAGGATTAAAAAGGCCTAGTCCTTTCGCCTCAATTTGGAACAACTCTGAGCCATCCCAGCACCAGAGCCCCCTGGAAGATCAGCTAAGGCCTTTACCGTGACTGCACTGCAGCTCAATGTCTTTGACCATTCTGCTTACTTCACCTCCCCTCAGGAGTTGACGCTGTACTCCCCAATAAATTTCCCGCATGCGAACCTCTTGTCAGAGCTGGGAAAGCCTACCTGCGATGCCCCCTTTATCCTGGCTGGTGGAACCCTGGCTTTGCTGGCCCACATCTTCCTCACCTGAAGACTCAGGAGTAAGCCCTCATTGGTCTAAGCTATTCAGGGTGGTGCCACCTTCACCACCAGTGATTGGCTTAGGAAGCATCATGTGACTGTATTCCAGCCAATGAGCTGGGAAGGGAACTCTCAGAGGGAACTGTAGGAAAAGTTTCATGGGTCACAAAAAGAGACAAGGGGAGAAGGAGTTGGATGTTGGATGGATGAGATGCCTGAAATAGCTGTAGACATGAACAGATGTATGTGGGAAGAAGATGGTACCAAGAGAACAGCAGAGAATTCAAACTGAAGCAGAGCCACAGCGTGCTGGGCTGGGTAGCTGGAAACCACCTTGCCCTGTGATTGTTTTGTCATATGGGATAAATCCCCTTTGACAGCACAGAGGGATTTGTCACACAAGTATTTAATGATGAAGTTGCATCTACAACTTGCAAGATTTTTTCCAGTTCCAGCTGCCCATTCCGTTTTCCAACCCTTTGCTTTTATAGTTGATTATCAGGATTCTTTCTTCTTGAAAGTTTCTCTGTGAACCAAATTCTCTTTTCCCGTGATTATTAACATGTCTTTGGTTGATCAACAAAACTCTGTCTCCTTTATCTATAGCATTATGGGCATGCAGCTTCCAGAGCCAATGCCATGCAACGATGGGTATGTGCTGCTGAGGGTGGATGGATGCTGACCCTGAAAAGCCATGTCCTGGGATGACCTTAGATGGGGAAAGAAGGAAATGGTGATGAAAAGGCTCTCATAATGTAAAGGAACAGGGCTTGAACCTAAATGGTTAGCCCAGACTAGGATATTAATTTTCAGAAAAATGCATCCCCTCCTATCTGTAGATTATTTTGAAATGTCAGTTCACAACTGCCTTAAAGCTTGGCACTGGGGAAAATGCCTAACATAATAGTGGGATTGATGGGTGGGGAACCCCCTTCTTGCCCATATTTCCCTCTGACTGCTTCTTTTTTTTAAGTAGAAGTATAATTTATAAACAATAAAATGTGCATATGCCAAGCAGTTAATAAAAAAGATTTTGTTTTTCAGAAAAACCCCACAAATCTGAAGTACACAGTATGAAGAGTATGACAATGGTATGCTCCCATGTGACCACCATTCCAATCAAGAGATGGGACACTGCTCTTATCCCAGAAAAGTCCCTTCTGCCTCTTTCCAGTTAATTCTCTCTTTATCCCAGAGACAACTAGTGTTCTGATTTCTCCCACCATAGATTAGTTTCTGCCTGTTCTTGAACTCCATGTGTACTTTTTGTGTATGACTTCTTTCATTCAACATAATATTTTAAGATTCATCCATGCTGTTGTGTGTACCCTGCTTCCCTTCTACGACTATTCATGGGGTATGTTGCTCTCTGATTTCCCCAGCTGTTGACTGTTAGGTTTGAGGAGGAGGCTCTACCCTCCTGGGGATGGTTTTGCTGTGAGATGAACTTGACAAGTGAGCTTCATAAATTATTGGATCCTAAAGACCAAGCAACTGGCTCCTCCCAGGGACAGCCAATTGATTTTTCCATTCTACATGATGATGATGACGATGATGACGATGATGAAGTCAGAACCCTTCGGAATGAGGACAGAATGGCACTCCCTCCTGTGAGAGACACAGGACAAATGTTGAGAATGTCCGGCATTCTATACCAAGATAACACCCGTACTTCATCTTGGGGAAGACTTAGTCCTATGACCACGGCCAAGGAGGGAAACAAACACTTATTAAGCACCAAGTGTTTGTAGGTACTTGGTCAAATGATCTCATTTCCTCTTTCTGGGAATTCTTTGAGACAGGTGTTACTATCTTCATCAGGACCACACTTGGCTTCATCCCAGAGTGGGAATTGAACCAGGATTTGGAGACTTCCCTACCACAATTTTTCACCAGCAGTAGCCAAGACCTGTGTCCATCTGTCCAGTGCGTGCATCTCTCTGGGTGATGGTTAGACCTCACAATTATATCCACAACTGCATTGCTGCAAAGCTCAATAGAACCTGGAGTCAGATATACTTCTTTTCTCAAAAAGAGCCCGACCAATCTTCATTTTCCAGAAATGTTCTCTTTCTCTTTAGCCAGGCAGCTCTGACCTTTGGTAAAGGTCAGCAGATCTCTGTTATGCCCCTTGGACGTCACTGTTTTGTAACAGTTGTGTTTACAGTTGAGATGGTTTCCAGACCCTGGGAAGCATTACAAAGGATGATGGCAGCAAAAAGGCATTAAGTTCTCTAATAGGCTTATGCCCTGGTAATCATATTAACGGCACTATCTCATGCTTTGATGCTGCAATTATGGGCCTCTCCTCTTGAATATAATTTTTCAGTTTGATGATAATTAAGAGTATGATTTTGCATTTCTCCTTAATGAGAGTTCCATTCTCCAAACAATATGATGATCCTAATAGAGACAGCTGTTCAAACCCCTTCAAATTGCTGACCTTAGGCACCACCACAAGGTCATATACAAGCTGGACTTTACTAACCTGGGAATTGTGAGTTCCTCCAGCATCAGGATTCTGTGGGATATGGATCAAGCCCCTGGAGAATCATGACATTTGTTTCTAATATCTGCATCTGATAATGAGGCTTTATGTTTTTCTGCCATTGCAAAGTCACAGTAACCTTGGAAGCAAAGGGTCTGCTTTAGGAGCCAGGCGAGTTTTAACCTGTGACCTAAAATTGCCCACCATTAAAGATGTTATCTCTGATATTGGGTGTTGGGCTTCCAGAAAGCTACTTTTGGGCCCTTCTTTTCCTCATTTGCCAGTTCCAAGGGATTGGACTAGAATTCTAAGAATTTCTACTCCAAGCTTCCACACTTTTCATCAATAATTAATATTTTAGCCACTGACAGAGGCGGTTATTGTTTCCATAGTCCCACCTGGGACTGATTAACAGACTAGGAAAACACTGCTGTCCTTCTGTAACAGCCTAAGTTCCTAGTATATATGGGGTTTGGGGATTTCTGCTGCTGTTGCTATCTGTGTGTGCCTGGCCCTTGGGAACGCTGGGACCTTTTCTAGGCCTGTGGTGAAAGGAGGGAGGCAGAGGGCTGGGGCACCAACTGGGTAACCAGGTGGCAGAGCTTGCCACTGAGGAGGGAGGCCTTCATCCTGAACCATGTCCAAAGGGCTGCAGGAGTAGGTTCCAACAGAACCAAGGAGGCGGAAGCCAGCTCTGGGCTTACAGATGCTTCGGCTCTGGGGTGGCAGCTCTGTGGCGCCTGTACCTGAATGGTGGGTTGGTGGGTGCTCCTGGCTAGTGCGGCAGAGGCAGTAAAGAACAAAGGAGGCGGGTGTGGCCCAGGGCTTTGGCTCTGTGGGCATGCAGGCGTCCTAGGCTGGCCAGGTGCAGTGGGGGGAACCGCAGACCTTGAAGGCTAAGGAGGAGAGGCGTCTAGGTCTGCTTGCTCAAAAGCGTGCAGTCTGGCTGGGCAAAAATACAAGGTGACCGCTGGTACCAAAGAAGGCACAGGAAACTTGCTGAAGATCAGCCTCTTCCCTCAGCAGAAAAATGGGTGATGTGGGAAACCCAAACACGAGAAGCCCAGAGCAAAGCACACAGGATTCATTGTGTCGCCTAGACAGCCGGTCCACCGTGACCAAGAGGGGGCGGGGCTACAGGAGTGACAACAGGCTGGGAAGCAGGAGTGCCAGGAGAGAAATCTATGACCTAGAAACTTTTTGTAGACCCATGCCAGATGGTCAGATCAACAGTCTTCACGGCCACAAAGGAACCGACATATTCACAAACGTCCTCCTCACAAAGTGCTCCTGAGTGAGCAGCCTGGGTGCCTTCCACCCCACCTTCACCAGGAAGCCTCCCAGACTTCCGCAACCCTGGCTAATTGTTCCCTTTTCTGATCTCAGAGCTCTTATTGTCTACATGTTACAATTTAGCACTTAATAAGACACAGCTGTGCATTCCTCTCTAATTGTTTTGGGTGTGTTTGTCCTGTCTGGGGGCAAGATTACAACTTCCTCTGGAGCAGGGACTCACAATCTTCTTGGGGGGTGGGTCCCAGGAGTGACGTGGGTGTATGTGGGGGCATGTGGGGTTCTGAAGAAGGGAAATCACTCATATTCACACAGGCCTTTACAGTCTAGAAAGTGCTTGTACTTAGTTAACTCCTCTCCTCTCTCAGACAGCCCTGAGAGTGGGGTGTGTTTTGGCATCCCCATTTTACAGACAATGAAACAGACTGAAGAGGTCAACAACCTGTTTGAGGAAGAGAGAAGGTGAGTAGCAGAGGTTTGGTGACCACAAAGCCCACAGTGGAGAAGGGAGAAGGGGTGTGGGAGGCTTCCACATGCCTTTCCCTGGTGGAAATCTTGGGAAGGAAAGGAAAGTGAGGGGGATGTGGCCCTGGTTGCAGAGCTACTCGGTCAGGCTTCATAAAGAGACAACAGGCCGGGCGCGGTGGCTCACGCCTGTAATCCTAGCTCTCTGGGAGGCCGAGGTGGGCGGATCATCTAGAGCTCAGGAGTTCGAGACCAGCCTGAGCAAGAGCCAGACCCCATCTCTACTATAAAATAGAAAGAAATTAATTGGCCAACTAAGATATATAGAAAAAATTAGCCGGGCATGGTGGCGCATGCCTGTAGTCCCAGCTACTTGGGAGGCTGAGGCAGCAGGATCGCTTGAGCCCAGGAGTTTGAGGTTGCTGTGAGCTAGGCTGACGCCACGGCACTCACTCTAGCCTGGGCAATAAAGTGAGACTCTGTCTCAAAAAAAAAAAAAAAAAAGAGACAACTGAGGCAAAGCCACTGTGCCACTCGTTTCTGTTTTTATTCTCATTCCTTCACACATCGTCTCTCTACCATCCCACAATGCTCTGCTCTCCCTGGCACCTGACTTATCCCCTCTAGTCACCAATCTTCTCCAAATCCTTTCACATGGTCCTCTGGAACTGCAGATTTCAACAAGCAAACTGAATCGAAGGTCAGTCCATTAATCTGTGCATCTCTATCTGTCAGTCCAGCCAGCCATCTATTCAGTCATCCATCCTTAACCTCTGCAGAACCGAATCTCACCTTCTTTGCTTCCCTTGCAGCACCAGGAGGTGAGGCTGGGGACTCTCACCCCTGTGCCCCAAGGTAGGGTCACTCCTCTACTGATCCTCTCCATCTCTTGCAAATAGTCTTGTTCCTTTGAGGAGACGGCTACCCAGCCATACTCCCTCTCCCCTTCCTGGTGCTCCTCATCTTCTGATCTCCTGACTTTCCCTCTTCCTTACTCTTGGCTGCATGGCCTTGGCACCATGAGTGCAATTCCTGCCCATATCCTGGATGGTCACTGTCCACACAGATGACCCATCCAATACCCTGACTCTTAGCACTTGACCTCAAGGTCTCCAGTGACCTTCTGCTCTACTCGCCACCCCCATCACATCCTGGCTTTGCTATTGCCCTAAACTTCCCCACCTCCTGAACCCCTTCCTTAAGCACCCAGTTCTCTAACTGATCTCCTCTCCTTCTAGTGTGACTAAGACTTCACCCCTTTGACCTGTGTAGTCCATTTGTCAGGTCACAGTCTGAAATGTCAGTTCTTTGTGCACTCATGGCAGAAGAATGACCAGACATACCAAAGTAGGGCAAGCCCAAAAATGAGGTTTATGGAGGAGAGAAAGATAGGATTATAGAGCAAGATAAGGGTTCACAGAGTGAGATACATACACCACAGATGACTACCAGACCCACTGTTGTAGGAAAAGAGACAGCACTTGGTTATGGTCTGGGTCTTATTTCATTTTATAATCTGAATTTATAGTCTGAACTCCCTGTGGTTCAGATGTCATCATGGAACCACTCTGATTGGACAGTTGGGAGTTACATGACCTGAGTCTTACTATGCATGTGGATCTCCCGGGAGCCTCTCTGAAAGACCATTTGTGGGGGCGAATGGCAACCGCACCCACTTTCATCCCTAGGAGACCCAGAATCCCTCGCTATCTACCTAACGCATTAACTCTGTCCTTTATCTCTGATCATGCATCATATCACCTCATTCTTGCCACAGCTCTCAATTCCTTTGATCCTCTGCCCCAGCAAGTTCCTCACCTGAGCTGGCACCAGAGTAAGCAGCTCAACTGTTGGACGAAACCACACAGGAGGGCCAAAGGGTACCTTAAAAGCTTACAGCCACCAACCTGAAGTAGACTGCCATGCTGCCTTGCTATGTAGCTGTTTCCCTGGTCATCACAAGCCTCCCAAACTTCTGCAATGACTATGTCAAATTCCCCACACTCTTCAAAACTCTTATCTCTCCTTGCCCTATCCCTAGACTCCTGTATGCCACAGAGAAAGAGAAAGTCATTAGGTGGAAAGATTCAGCTCCCTATACCAAATCTGCCTGGCTCAATCCTCCCCCAAGCTGTCCCCTCCTGTTATGATAGAGGAGGTGACCCCTGCATGAGGTCAGTCTTCCTACCCATGCTCTGGTGCCATCCCCTCCCATGGGCATAGGAACCTTCATCTTCCTCTTCTCTATGGGATCCTCCCATCTGTGTTTAAATACACTCAAGTAATTCCATCCTAGAAAGAATAATGAAAATATACAAACTCAAATAAACCCGCTGCTGACATAACATCCCTCTCTAGCTATATTTCTTTCCAACTCTCATAGTCAAACCTTTCAAGAGCTATCTGCACTCTGTGCCTTCATTTCTTCATCTCTCACTCACTCCCCAATCCATTCCAATCTACCTCCCACCTGCTTCACTTCACCAGTCACTGCTAGAGTTCCAATGACACCAATGTCACTAACTCCAATGGATGTTATTCAGTCTTCATTTCACTTGAATCTCTCAGCCATTTAATTTTTTTTTTTTTTTTGTAGATACAGGGTCTTACGATGTTGCCTAGGCTGGCCTTGAACTCCTGGGCTCCAGCGATCCTCCCCTCTTTGGCCTCCTGAGTAGCTCGAAGTACAGGCACATGCCACCACCACCCCTAGATTCTCTCAGCCATTTGAGCGCTACTGACCACTGCTCCCTTCTTATGGCACATTTGTTCCCTGCACTGTGACCCCACCTCCCCAGGTCCTTGTTGTCTTCCTGCCTCTCTGGTTGTTCTACCTCCTCAGCCCTCAGATGAGGGCTCCTTAAGGCTCAGTACTAGGCCCTCTTCTGGTCTAACTCTGCACTCTCCTAGGAGTCCACCTCCCCCTGTGGCTGCATTACCACCACTACCCCAGCTACTCCAGCCCCCGCCTCCTCAGACCACCTAGCCTATAGCCAACCACCTGCTCAACATCTCCACTTGGAGAGCTCACAGGCAACTCAAACCCACCTGGACCAAATGTTAACCTTGGGAGGGTTTTCTCAACTCTCTTCTCCCAGGGTTCCTCAACTCAGAAAATGGCACCACACTCCCTCTGGTTAAAAAAGCAGAGCTTGGGGAGTTTTCCTTGATTCCTCCCCATCTAAGCAATTACCAAGTCTTGTTATCAAAACCACAAGGGGTTTTCAGCCTAGATCCAGTTGCTCACTGCACAAAGATCCAATTGCTGAGACAATGAGGATTGCCAAGGAAGAAAGGAATTTTAATGCTAAAGATGCCTGGACCAAACCCACATTTGGTCCAGGTGGGTTTGAGTTGCCTGTGAGCTCTCTAAGTGGAGATGTTGAGCAGGTGGTTGGCTGTAGGCTAGGTGGTCTGAGGAGGCAGGGGCTGGAGTAGCTGGGGTAGTGGTGGTAATGCAGCCACAGGGGGAGGTGGACTCCTAGGAGAGTGCAGAGTTAGACCAGAAGAGGGCCTAGTACTGAGCCTTGAGGAGCCTTGAGGAGATGGGGAGAAATAGTCTCAAATCCACCTCCCCCCAAACAGAGATCATGGGCTTTTAAAGGAGGGGCCACATGCATCCGGGCAGGTCAAGTGCATTGGGGCAGGTCTTGGGGGATGGTGATTCTTGGCATCAGGAATCTCAATGCCTTTGTCTTGTAAAAATTCTGCCATTTCTGGGAAACAACTCAAAAAGTTAAAGTAGTTAGATAAAGCAGGAGATTATAAAAAAAAACATATAGAGGTCACTGAAATGTGTTCATAGAGGCAGTGCAGTCTTGTTGGTGCCCAGCAGTCACTCTACTTCTTAGTCTCAACAAACAGCCTCCTATCTGTCCCTCCACTCTACTCCTCCCCACCCCATTCCTTCTTCACATTGCAGTCAGACTGATCTTACACCATATGCAAATCTCAGTATGTGACCCCTGCTTTGAATGTCCTTAGGAGTCACAAAGTCCAAACTCTGTAGCATGGTATACTACACCCTGCCTGCCTCTCCAATTTCTCCTTCAACCAATTCCTCCCTATGGCCTGAACCAGCCAGGAACTGCTCTTGGACTCACCACATGCTCCCACCACCGTGCCCTCCCTTTGGCCCATATCACAAGTGTAATTATATGTTAATAACTGATAGTGCGTTTAGTTGTTAAGCTCCTCTCGCCAGCTGGACTGTGAGCTCCAAGTGAGAACCATGTTTCTGCCGTGTTCACCACTCCAGTGCCTAGCCCTGTGTCCTGCACTAGTAGGTAGTAGGTGGCTAGCACATATTTGTTGAATAATTGATGATCATGTAACAGGGAATGGCCTCAAAAAGAGTAAAAATGTTTTATAAGCTGTTTCTTTAAAATCTCCCTACTCTTTTTGGGAATTCAAACCTGTATCCCTGCCCTAGGCCAGTGGTTCAGAAGGGCAGGGGAGTGCTGTTTTTTTTTGTACCACTGGAGATGGCTCAACGGAAATGTCTGGACAGAAGTCACAAGATTGTCTTCACTGGAGATGGGGTAGATCAGAACCATCAACTGTAGTTAAACAATACCCTGCCGCTGAAAACCCTCCTTTTAAAAGTTCTGTATTTCTACTTCTGCTTAAAGATAGAAGGTTGGTACTTTAAGACAGGAATCTGCCAACCTCCTCATTTGCTAACAAATTAATAAACCTCCCTTTCCTTCTCCTGAAACCACTCATCCTTGGTCTTCTAATACTGCCTTGGGGACAAGTGCCGAACTCTCCATAACAGTCTACCTACTGATGATGGATCCTGGTCCCAATCTAAGAGTTGGGACCATATAGCCAAGTGGATGTAGAATCTAGCATTGAGTTATTCCCCCAAAGACACAGTGTAACTGTTGCAGATATACTCCTAGCTGTATTGATTAATGGCACCATGGAGAGAACGCCCTTATTTTTAAATTTCAGAGCCTGGTCAGCCTTTGGCAGCTGTGAAGGACATAAACTTAATTTCCTTGTTGGTTGCCAGCCGACACTGTAGCAGTTCCTTTACTAAAAACTCCTTGGCTGGCAGTCCCTGAAAGCATGTCTGTGGCTACTGGGAGTGCATTTAAAGGGAAGACACATAGGCTTAGAAACAATATACTAATCTAGTGGCACAGAAACATTTTGTCAGCTGTGCCCCATCACTACATTAAAGATCAGACCAGCTGCCTAGAGATATTTTTATTTAAACCAAGGAACACGGACTCAAGATTATTTTAACAGAGAATGAAAAAAATAGGCTTCATTTATCTATTAATTTATACTTTTCTGTAGAGTTCTTAAAGAATTTCTAGCTTCCATTTCTTTAAAAATGTTTTCGTTAGCTTTTTAAATTATTAAAGTAAATGTAACTGGAAAAATACAAAATTCAAAGTCAATAAAGTCTAAAATTTATCTTCCCTCTTCCCTCCACCCCAATCCCACACCTGGGTAGCCATTGTAACAGTCAGTGTGCACTCTTCCAGATGTTTTTTCTATGAATATACAAAAATCTGATGTGTTTCTTGGAGTTTATGTCACAGTCTAAGGATAATCATATGACCAGTATCGCAAGAATGGAAGAACAAATACCACATGTATTCAGTACTAAATTGGAACTACTCGATCAACACTTAACTTACACATATGGAAGTAAAACTCCAGGGAAATGAAGTAGGTGGGAGGGGGAGGAGGGGATGGGTAAATTCACACCTAACGGGTACAATGCACACTAACTGCGTGAAGGGTACACTTATAACTTTGACTCAAACCGTACAAAACCAAATTATGTAACTAAAATGTGTTACTCCCGTAAAATTCTTTTTTTTTTTTTTTTTGAGACAGAGTCTCACTTTGTTGCCCAGGCTAGAGTGAGTGCCCTGGCGTCAGCCTAGCTCACACAGCAACCTCAAACTCCTGGGCTCAAGCAATCCTGCTGCCTCAGCCTCCCAAGTAGCTGGGACTACAGGCATGTGCCACCATGCCCGGCTAATTTTTTCTCTATATATTAGTTGGCCAATTAATATCTTTCTATTTATAGTAGAGATGGGGTCTGGCTCTTGCTCAGGCTGGTCTCGAACTCCTGAGCTCTAGACGATCCGCCCACCTCGGCCTCCCAGAGAGCTAGGATTACAGGCTTGAGCCACCGCGCCCGGCCCCCCGTAAAATTCTTAAAGAAAAAAAATCGTATGACCAACATAAAAGCAAAAAGGTATGAAGACTGCAAATCGTAACATTTCCAACTCTACTGGCTCAGATTTCGCGTTTCTAGAGGACCGCACCCGCGTGTCTAGGTGCACTCAGCAGCACCGTGCTCTTCTTTCACCTTGAGTCTGGTTAACTGAGGGCTGAGCACACAGGTGCTTGAAATTCCTACCTTCCTTCCCTTTCGGCTAATTCAGCCTCTGAGAGCCGTTGGAAAAAAATGCGAATAGTTGAGGGTGGAGCGTCCTTAACTCCTCAGCCCAATTATCTAGAAGTGAGCGCTATCAACCCGGGAGATAAGGGCCTGGGGGAGGAGGGGCTTGCCTCCTCGCGGAGCACGTCCGCCTTCCGGCCTGCGCCAGGCCTGTCAAACCAGGGTACCTTCGCCCCCGCCGCGCCGGGCTTACCTGTGGGCCCCAAAGTTGTGTCGAGTGCGGTTCGGACTCACCTGGGAATGCAGTGCTCTGGCGAGCCCGCGGGAACGCCGGGCTAGGAGGGCGCGCCGCAGGTCCTGGGATGCGGCTGGCAGCGAGGCCCACCGTGCGGGCGGAGCCAGCCGCGTCGGGAGGGCAGCCGTCAGAGGCCAGCAGTTTAGGCCGCACCTGGGTATCCGCCTTGCCCCTTGGACCCCGGCGCGGGGTTTGCATTTCCGGCTTCCCGAGAGGGGACTGGGACCTCGAGGACACGCGTCTGCATGACTCCACGGGAACCAACGACTCCACCCTTCCCTAAATGTCTTGGATGGCTTCATAACCCTGAGGATCCGGTGGCAGTGCCAGGCAGGGCACCACCCTAGGCCTCGCACACCTACGAGGTGGCCGCAGGTACCGGGCGGGCAGGGAGCAAAGGTCAGGTCCCACTTTGGCCCTGATTTTCCCCCTCCGCCCCCTCCGCCGGTGGCACCATTCCTCGCGGGCCCCGGCACTTGAGGGGCGGCCGGCGTCGGTCTAGAGCCACTCGCAACTGGCTCCTGCCAGAGTCTCCCGAGTCCCCGCCAGGCGACGTACTTACTCCCCTAGCGTCGGACGGGCCGCGCGAGGGCCGAGAGCCGCTGGAGGGATTTGGGTTAGACCTGAGTCAGGATAGTTTGTGGAGTTTGAGCTGCCCTGCCTTCCCGGGGGGTCTACTTCTAGAGTTCCCCTTTCCCCAGCTTAACCCTTTGCTTCCCAGGTGTGTGCGTGGGGGCCGAGGGTCCAGGAAGCCGCGGGGAGCGCGGGTCTAGGGGGGTGCCGGGAGCAGACCCGCCCACCCGCGGAAAATGAGCCTTCCTAAAACTTGGGGCGCGGGGCCGCGGGGGGCGGGGCGGTGACGCGCGGGGCGGGGCCGGGCCTGATTGGCGCGCGGGGCGGGGGCGGGGGCCGGGGCGGGCCGGGGCGGGCGCCCCGAGGCGGCGGCTGCGGCCCGGAGAGCCGGAGCCGGGAGCCGGGCGCAGCGGACACGGCGGCAACAAGTGCGGGAGGCGAGCCGAGCCGGAGCCGTGCCCGCCGCCGACACCGCCGGGCCGCCCATCCCGGGCGCCGCGCATGGGGCGTGAGCGGCGGCGGTCGCCGGGCTGAGCCGCGCGGAGCGGCCGGGACGTGGATGCGGCCGCGATCTCCCGCCCCTGCCCCCGCCCCGCCGAGCTGGAACTGCCTCTGGACAAGGTAGGGCCCGGCGGGTGGGCGCCCCCGCCGCCTCCCTCCCCACTTCTTCTCCCCTGTCTAGCCAGCCTGCCCTCGCCGCCTCCCCGCTCCGACACCCACCGGACCCCCGCTTTCCCCACACCCGCTTCCTCTCCGGTTCCGGCTCGTACCGGCGCCCCAGTGGAGGAAGCCGTCCCTAGGTGCCTGCCGCATCTGAGCCTCCCCGCCTTTCCCCCGTCCCCGCCACCGTCCTTACCCCAGAGGAAAGCCTCGTGCCCCATTCCACGCTGACCCCCGGGCCGGGGACATCTCCGCCTCCCGCTGTACCCCAGCTTCCGGGAGATCCCGCGCAGGGGTGATGCAGGCTTTGGAAAGGGGCATCTGGGGCCAGGCCTCCTCACCGGGGCCCACGGGCATGGTGGGGAGGGGGCCGTGAGTGATTTCTGGCTCGCACCCCCGCACCCCACCCTCGCTCTGCGCGGGTCTCCGCTGCCGCCTGGGGGAATCAGGTGTTTTGTGAGCCAAAGAGCCGCCGGCGGCCGCTCCCCACCCCCACCGCTTGCCACTGCTATCTCCGGGTCCCTAAAGACTGGTTTCTGCGAAACTTAGGGAGAACCTTTCGCTTTGACCTCTAAAAAAATATTCCACGCCGCCCGCGTTGAATGATTAACCAGGCTGCTCCCGAGTCGTGGGGGCGGCGGCCGGGTGGGGTGCTGCCGGGCCAGGGAGCGCCCAGAGCCGGTCTCTGCAAAACACCTCGTAGGAAGGTGGACGTGGGGGCCCTGCGGGGGCTGCGGGCGCGGTCGGACAGCTGCCGCTGCGAGGCAGGCGGACCCTTCTGGAGGCAATAAAACCGAGTCACCTTGTTAATTTCCAGGCCAAGATATTTTACGCTCAGCTTGGGGAGCTGCAGAACTCCCAGTCTCCCCATCAAGTGGAGGAGCAGTGAGAGACTTCCCACAAGTGTCACAGCGTGACAGCTCATCTTTAAAAATAATATGTACATTTGTAACTTGGGTTGGTGAGGAGGCTCTATCCTGTCTAAACGTAGGGGTGGGTTGTTTGTCTCTGCTCTCCCAGCCCCATGGCCACCTCGATCACTCCAACTTCATGGAACTGTTGTTTAGAACAGTTAATTAAACCGTGTTCTTCTGCCCTTCTTTTGTTGGAGCCTAGTCGTAGATATCAGATTGTGAAGCCAGTGGTGGATATGGGCTTCTACTTGTTACAACGAATTCTTCCAGTGTAACTAACTATTTGTGCTTCTGGAGTTGATGAGATGGTTATTAACGAGGTGGCCAACAGGGCCGGCACCGGGACTAGAAAGGCGGGGACCGCCAAACCCAGTCGGGGGCTCCCCTGCCTGTGCCGGCTCCTGGTCGCGCCCAAGCGGATCTGACAGCTGACCCGGAGGGAGGACAGACAGGGCAGGGCGGTCACTTCCCACTGTCCTAGCCGCCTGCTTCTGTTTCTTTTGAATAGAGGTTATTAAGCGTGGTGGAATTCGGGAGAGTTTTACACAGAGCCCATGCGCTTTTAAACCAGATTAGATTTTCAGAGAAGTGCAGGAGCCCGGTGGAACTCTGCTTGAGTAATTTGAGTAAACCTTTTCCATCCTGGCCAGCCTTTACAAATGTGTTTATCATTAGACCTTCTATTTGAAGCTACTTTTTCAGTTTTGGATTTTTTTCCCCCCATGAGACAGACAGGGTGTTGCTCTGCTGCCCGAGCTAGAATGCAGTGGCGTCATCATAGCTCACTGCAACCTCACACTCCTGGGCTAAAGCGATTCTCCTGCCTCAGCCTCCTCAGAGTGGCTGGGACTACAGGAGAGCACCACCACACCAGGCTACTTTTCCCATTTTTTGTTAAGATGAGGTCTCCACCTCTTACTCAGACTGGCCTTGAACTCCCAGCCTCCCAAAATGCTAGGATTACAGGTGTGAGCCTCCGAGCGTGACCTGGAATATTGCTTTTTCCTTTGGGACTCTCTCTACAACAAGGGCTCAGTGGTCCTCATTTAGTTTTTTTGTGCAGATGGCACATGTATGATGAAAGGCCTAATTCTCCACAAAATTTGCCAAGTTCTCAGCCTTACCATTCAACAGTCTTGATTTTGCCACATGCTATTCAGTGGGCAAGGAAACCTTGGGCAAGTTATTATTATTTTTTTTAATCTTAGCCTCATTTTCTGTATCTGTTTTTGGGGATGGTAGTGTGTGCTCTACAAGATTGTTTATGAGGACAAATAGAATGTTTGCCGAACTGCTAGCACTGCACCACAGGAGTTAAGAAGTGGTTAATAAGTGGTGGTCATCGCTGTAATCAACTTAGAAGTTCCTCCTAGCACCAGCTTCCCCTTACCAAAAACAGTAACCACATGGCAACCCTTCAGATTTGTCTGTCTAAGACTGAAGTCAGCCAAGTTGGGCAGATGCAGATAGCAGGTTTTTAAAATCTAAAGAATGAGGTCATTTTTTGAGGAAAATAAACTTAATTTGCTTGTTAAAATTATGAATTGTTTTTTTCCTGGGCTTCTGATGGAGGCCTGAATATATAGTTTGCAGTTTTGAAAATTTCCTTGTTTTAAACAAAAATCACAATTGAGATTTCTGTGGTTCTAATAAACTTATGCTAAAAATAGGAAAGTGGAACTGATAACAGACACCTGTGTGGGGCTTTTTCAGCTGATAAAGGAATAAGAGAAAAGGTGAATCCTTTGTTGTTCAAAAAAACTTTGCATGTTTTCTAGCAATGATGGGGTTCTTTGAAAACTATAATTTAGGGATGCTGACCTCCGGCTGTGAATGTGCCTAAAGCACTCTGTTCTTGACATACTGGGTCAGTGTTCTCATTTTTTCTAATTTGCTTAATGGGTACAATATTTGACTCTATTTAGGTTTTTTGAGAGTTTTATTGGACAGTCTGTTAAAGACTTTAAAAACTAATACATGCTTATGGTTACTTTTATAAACGCTGAGATCTTGCAACTAGAATAATATTTGGTTATGTAACCTATTGCAACACACCAGATGATGGTACATATATTACCAATACTGAAAAATTCTCATAAAGGCCTTTTGGTCTTTTATGTAAATGCCCAGGAGAAACTAAAAGTCATTTCATTCAATTGCCTGATATTTTTGCTGTGTACAGAAGGTTAAAACATGAATTAAAAATAGGCTCAGGAAGTGGTAAATGTTTCCTGGCTCATAATTGAAAGCACCCAGTCAAGAAAGAAGACAGCACAAGTACCCAACAGGTATGATCCAGCTCTTTTTCTCCACCCTCTAAGGTGGGATTACCGTTACTAGGTACTTGCCAAATATGTCTCCAAATTGTGGGATGAATAAATTCCTCTCTCTGGGGAGACAATTACTGTTGGAATAAGAGATGTGTGTATGCGTGGGGTAAGGCTTTGAGAGAATTGATGTAATGATTTCATCATCACCCACTGGTGATGAGGCTTTGCCAGTCTGAACAAAGCTTCGGCCAAAAGAACTTGTTACCTGATGGAGAATTTGTTATTAGGGCATATGTGGCACAATTTTACTTTACTGCTGGAAAAAAGTTATTTATACTGAGTTTTCTATTTGTTACAACTTTCAGAGTTGAGATTGTGTACTCACTGCCTGTTGCCCCTGCTGTGAGTTTTTTCCCCTTTGCCCACAGGCTTTGTCTTCTTGGTCTTAATTTTTGTAACAGAATTAAAACTTCTTTTGAGAGTCAGCATTGTTGATAAAGTCATAATATATATCTTGAAATATTTTCTGTAATTTTAGCTTTAGGTATTTTCATAACTTTAACTGTATTACACATTATTTTCTGTGTGTCTATAAACATTCCCTTCTACCAGGGTTAAGATTCTTTTTTTTTTTTAATTCTCATGTGGCTATAGAGGGGAAATTCTCAGTAGCTAAGAAATTAATACTTTCTACTTTTCATTCTGTGGCATTTTAAAACAGGTTTATTCAGATGTCAGTTGCTTACCAGAATGTTTTAAAAAACTAATAATCCAAGGTAATCAAATCCAGGGTGTGGTTAGGTTTGTTCAGAGTGGCCATGTGGTGGTTTAGTTGTGGTGGTTTAGTGGTTAAGAGCATGAGCTTAGAGTCTCTATGAGATGAAAATTTTTTAAAATTTGAGGTATAACAAATAGTAAAATGAGTGAAGTGCTAATATTAAGTGTGAGCTCATGTATGTGAGCTCCCAGATCAAGAAGTAAAACATTTTCAGTATAACAGAAGGTTCTTGTGCCCCTTTTTAGTCAATATCCACCCCCTAGAAGAACCTGTTATTCTTACTTACATCTTCATAGATGTGATATGTGGTTTTGCCTGTCCTTGAACTTCATATAAGTGGAATCACAGAATTATACAGTATGTAGTCTTTTCTGAAATAGACTTAAGTTCTATTCTTGCCATTTACTGTGTGACTATAGACAAGGTACTTAGCCTTTCTGAACCTGTTTTCTCATTTGTGAAACGGGGGAGATAAAGCCTTATCTCAGATTTTCCGGGAAAATTAATGTAAATAATAAACCTAAAATACCTAGCACTGTGCCTAACATGCAGTTTCCTCTTCCCCCTTTTATTTTGTTTAAAAGGTGATAACTGAAGCCACTATTCTGTGTTTAAATAGGCTATTTCATTATAAAAGTCTTATAGGTCTTTTATTATGTTAGAAGACAAATTTTTATTGATTCAACACTTTGTTAATATAGCATTTATCTTAAATAAGGTGTATTATTTGTTGATAGTTGATCCCCTATTACTTTTAATTGACATTTCCTCTCTAATGACAGTCATTGAAACGTCTTATTCAGAGCTGTTGGGTCACTTGTGTGATATGAGCTAGGGTATATTGATGAGAGCTGGTTTATGTTTGTGAAGCTCATGGAAGAGTTTAGTTGCATCATCAATAAGTGCTTCAGATGCTCAGAACATTTACTGCTTTATGTTTCGTGAAATAATTATTTCTGAAGTGAAAGCACAGGGCCAGTTGTTTTAATTGCAGGCGTTAGGCAAGCCATTTAAAACATTTTTAACTTGTGTAATCTTACTCTAGAAGTGGTATTATATATTTAACGGTCTTATGTCCCCAGTGTATGCATTCATTTGATTGATACCTTTTATTTTTGGACCCATTCTTTAAATATAACTTGGGTAGTACTTTGGCATCCTTTATGACTTTTCTTATGTTTATTTAGAAAAAATATTCAAGATAAGGTAAAGGAAAATAAAATTAATCCCACTATCTCTTAATGCTGTAACTGCAGTTAACTTGATTTGGATCTTTCTAAGTGCTCTTTTCTGCATTTGTGCTCTTCTAGAATGACCTTAGGAAAAACACGTTGCCAACACTTTAGGCACATTTAAAACTGTGTACGGGCCTGCTTAGAGATGCCTGGCAGAGAGAGCAAGAGTCTTTGAAGGCCTAGATTCAAATCTGTATACGTTCTGGCTCCTACTTTTGCCTGAGCCTGTGTCAGGAGTGTTGGGCACGCTCTCCCTGGAGGCTCCATCGGAGGGCCCCTGGCCTCCAGATTACAGTAGCTGAGAGGGAAAACCTGTCCTCAAATACTCCTCCCCTGGTAAGACCTCAAGATGTTATCTGAAATGGGCAATTTATTCACTTAGTCAGTGTACATTGATTGAGCACTCAGTGTATGCTCAGCATTGTACTTGCCCTGTGTGGATTCATACACGGGTCAGGCATAGTTCTGACCCCCCCACTGGCGGACTGGCCAGGAACTAGTGAGAGTGCTCTAGGAGAGGTGTAAGCAAATCACACACACATCATGGGGACAGCCAAAAAGGTTTCCTGAGGAGGCGGCCTTTGGGCTTAGCCTTGAAGGATGAATAAACATTTCAGGGGCAGAGAAGGGAAGGTGGATATGGTCAAGGTGTTGCAGGCTGAGAAAATAGAGGATGCAACACAAAGGCTTACAAAAGTCTCTTGAGGGAAACAGCACGTGATCCTGTGGGTTTGGAGTGCTGGGCGCTTAGGAGGGGGTGATAGAGCACCCTGCAGCCTCAGCGACCATGCAGACACCGGGCACTTAACAGTTAGGGAGGTAGTAGGGGGAGGGCATTGAATGTTGCTGCGGTGGAGAGAGAGTGGTGACAAGTCCTGAGCAGGCCTGCAATGAGGAAGATGAGCTTGGGAGCGATGCGTGAGGCGCGTCTTGGGGGCCTGGGTCACTTTACAGTCCCTCTGCTCTCTGCTTCCCATCCGTGTACCCCACAGTCTGTTCTCAGAAGGAAGCTGGAGGGATCCTTTAGTGGCTCCCTCATAGTAAAGCCGCAGTTCTGTGTCACCCACCAGGACAGTGGTGACTGCCCTCCTCTCCTGCCTCCCTTCTCCCTGTGTTTCATGCCAGCCGCACTGGTCCCATGGCACTGGCAGCAGTGACCCCCCCACACACACACACCCCCCTTCTTTTGTAGAAGAGAGGCTTTCTCTGATCACCTGCTCACAGCAGCCTTTCCTTATCCCTGGTCTGCACTTTGTATTTCATCTATGCGCTTAACCTTGGACAGTCGACCACGACTTTATTCTTCGTTGCCTGTTTTAAACACTGCTTGGTTTAAGTAGGTGTTTGATATCAATTTGTTGAGTTAGGCCATCAGTAGTCTTGGTGACGGGGGTGGGAATGGAGGGCCCAGGCCAGGGCCAGGCTGGTACAGGATTGAGATGTGCATGTGTTTTATTTGAAAGAGGTAAGAGAGATAAAAAGACTCACGGTGGGTGCGATGAGATTTGGAAACAAATTTAGGGAGGTGTGGAGGAGGCAGCTACAGAGAAAGGTATGCTGGGGCACTTTTAGCACATAGGATACTGGAGTCTGTATCTAAGAGGGTTCGGAGACAGAAGTGTAGGGGAGGGAAGACCCAGCAATAGACATGGGCCCAGAACTGTGGAGAGGGCTCATTTTGGGGGATGGGGCCAGGAGCACAGACTGCCAAGATGCAAGAGAACTGGGGGATGGGGGGGAATCCTGAACTTGGGGTGGGAACAGAGGTGGTGGCCAGCAGTGTGAAGTGCCTGTGGAGTCAGGAGAGTGCAAAGTCCCTCAACTCTGGAAGATGAAGGGAATTGGGAAGGTCAAGGTGGCACAAAGCGGGGGCATGAGGAAGAGCCCATGCCTGGAGCCACTGAAAGAGAGAGCTTTGAGGTGGGGGAGATGTGGAGATCACTGTGAAAAATGTGTCATAGCAGGTGGAGGCCTGGAGCCTGGCTGATGTTGAGAACTTGGACAAGTAGGTTTTGGTCCCAGAGCTGACATCAAATATCTTTGTAACCATGGCAACCCATTTAGCTTCTTTTACCTACCCCCCTGCAAAATGGGATAAAACCTGCACAGTCAACTTCACATGTTTATTGTTTGAATCCATTGAAATCATGAATACGAGGGTGTTAACACTCTAGTAAGATATTTCTATGGACTATAAACTTAATGCAGCTTATTGTTTGTGATTTAAAAATTGTTTTATTGCTTATTTTCTTTGAAAATCATTTAACATCCAAGTGCTTCTTTTTTGAGGCCTGATCAGAGTAACACAATCTGTATGTGGGTTTTTTTGGGGTTGGGGTGGGGGTGAACCCAAATCCTTCAGATCTGGCTCTAGATTGTTCACTGGGAAGCCTGGTGTTTTTGGAATCAAATATATTTATCTAATATTGAAAGGGTCAAACTGGGTTTGTTACAAATGCCATCCTTTCTAAATAGTTGGCATTTGGAACTAAGGATGTATTTTTACATTTATTATTTTATAGCTGTATTTAAAGCGTGCTTATAAGGAACGTATGTGGCTTTTTTCTTTAAATGAGATGCAGCCATTTTATTTTTCTTCTCTCCCTTCACCACATAAGGAATTATTTTCTTCAAATGAACTTAAAATATCTCTTATGAATACTCCTATTTTTAACTGGATATTTCTCTCTTTTGAATTTGTGTTCCTCAAGGTTCTTGGATGGATTTTTTTTTTTAAAAAAAAAAAAAACCTTTATTATGGAAAATTTTAAACAAGTGCAGCTTGGTATCCTGAGGCCTCAGGTAGCCACCACCAGGTTCAGTGTGATGACTTCTCTTTTTCATGCCTGCCCCTCTTGTGACTAGGGGGCTGTAGGCTCCGTCCAGAGCAGGAGAAGGAGGTCACACGAGACCACAGGTGTGGCAGCCATCAGTGAAGGGAGCGGATTGGGTCCCCAGGGAGAGTGAGAAACAGACCCAGGAGGACACTGGAAGCTGGGGCTGTATGGGGTGGCCACAGCAGGTGAAGGTAATACACATGAATATGCTTGAAACCGAGGTGATTTAAATTGCTTGGTAGAAGAGGTCCAGTTTCTAAGCTGTTCGGTAGTGTGCCCAAATATTGAGCAAACAACATGTTCTCTTTTATTTTGGCAACACAGATTTTTCTTGGCACATGGCCAGGGAAAGCTATGTTACTATCTCACCTCTTCTTTGAATACTTAGACATGAGTTTTAGTTGAATGCTTCAGTGATCCCTACCCTTTAAGAGAACATTTGGATAAAAGGCCAAAATGTCACTGTTTTGAGGATGTGTATTTTAAATCTATGATTTATTTTGCTATTTTAAGAAACAGCTTAAAAACAACAGCCCTCACATACCTCTCAGTAACATGGAATTTAACTAACATTTGAGAGAGGGGAGAAGAGGCAGGAAAGGAATCTGGGCGGTGGGAGCTGAGAAGAGGGAGAGCCATCGTGCTTGTTTGGTACCTTGTTCTGAAGTCGCCACCCCAGGGTCACATGGAAAGCTGTATTCTGAGACAAGGATAGGCTCTGACCCTGGAGAAGAGGCGTCATCCCTGGGGACCCCAGTTTAATTGGATACTCGATGTGTGAGGAGTGGGCTGGCCTGGGAGGCTGGGGTGCTGTGGGGGCTCTGCCAGCCCTTGCACATCACTGGGAGATCCTCAGTGCCAGGAGAGGATGAAATACAGTACACTGGGTAACTGAGGCTGTCCTTGTGGAGAAAGAGGAGGCAGGATTTGAACCTGGACCTTCAAGGATAGGGGTTGGATTGAGAAGCAAGAGAAGGGACATTTCAGGCTGGGAGGAGCCAATCTGAACAAAGGTATAGTGGGGAAGACTGCAGGTGTCTTAAGGGGTGCTAGTGTTCAGGAGGACTCCAGATGGGGGTTTTGAGGGTGGCATGCCAGGATCTAGGGCCAGGGCTTTATAAGAGCGCTTGATGAAGATGGGGATGGCCACCTCCCCTCCGTCTAGCCATGCTGGAGCGGCCCATCTGGTTCCCAGTTCCTGTGCCCCCTTCCTCCACTCTCTGGGAACCTCAGTCACCACTTCATAGGACTGTGTGTCCAGGTGGGCTCTTGGCACACTTCGTGGCACATGGACAAGCCCTCAGGGAGTGGGTAGGGACTAAGTGCATTAGGCAGCTCTCTCAAGGCTGCTGCTCCAAGAGACTCCAGCTGGGTAAGTTGAGGAGTCCTGGAGCCTGAGACTCTGCTACCTTACCTGAGACTGTGCTACGCCCTTTGGTGTCCCCTTTACTAGAACCAAGGGCACGGTCTCTTTTAAGAAAATGTGTCACTGGAAACCTTTATCCGACAACCAAGAAATTGAGACTTCCCAAGGCAATTTGTTAAAATAAACACAATGAATGTCATTGCCGTAATTTTAAATATTTATTGAAGTTACAAAAGATGGCTATTTTTAATGTGCTATATGTGGCCCCTAGTGTGCAGCATGTTCAAACAATTCTTTCCTGGTTTTTGGAGGGTATATTTTTATTTTGGAAGGGAGACAAATGTAAACGTTTATACTGCAGGGAAATGTTGGGAGATGCTCTCAAACTCTACAGTTCATGGAGGACGAGAATTGCCAAATATAATTTAATAGAATTGGAAGGACAGAGGTTGTTTTGGAAGGGTTTGTCTGTAAAGTACGTCTTGGAAGTGATGCAGATGGTTCTTTATGCCAGGGAAAATGGACTGAATTTGGCGCCCAAGTGCTTGACATTAAAGTGCTTGTTTTAAAATTTAAAATTTCTGCTTCTGTTTGTGGTCAGTTATCACAGACTATGGAACTAAGTGGTGGGGAATGAAGTATAATTTTGAAAGCCAATCTTAAGAGTTTGAGGGGAGTCAACTTTTAATTTTGTTAATTGATCATTAATTGGATTTTTATTGCATTTTACTGTATAAAAGGATAGTAATCACGTTTCCAATACCTATGTGAAGATATATTTCACCTGAGTGACTTCACCAGCTTTTCTGTGTATGTGTATATAGACAAAAGAGTATCCCACATAATAGATAACCAGATTACCCTCTCCCCATCTCTGTACACCAAGATTGCCAAGCCAGGGATGCTGGCCTACTTATTTCCAGAAGCATTTATACAAGGTCAGTTTGATAACTTAGTTTATATAATGGGATTCTGTTTCTAGTCCAGTACTGTAATTTATGCTCGTGCATTTTTATTAATTTTTAATGGCCTCTTCCTCCCCTCCTCCCATCCCTTGGGCCTGTATTTGTTTATAGATTTATTTAATTGTATGTGACTGTTTCCTGAGAGATGTTTCTAGGCAATGTACTACGTTGAATTGATACCAGGTAATGCTGCCGGATGGGTGAGGGTGAGACGTTGAGGGGAGAGCCCAGGATCTAGAAAAGGCTTCTGACCTTGTGGAGAGTGGCCAGGACTGGTAGACAGATGGTCAGGGACCAGGGACAGGCAATCCGTGTGTGGGGCGGGGAAGGGCTGGAGATGAGGGCCCACGTGCGAAGTTATCAAAGAAGGACTTGTTTAGAGCAGTGCTAAAGACACTCTATCAAAAAGATCAAGGAATAAAAATTTCCCTTAGTTAGGCCCTAGTTCACTTACTGCCTGTCCTTGTCCTCACATGTATTGTGTGTTGAGTGGCAGACCTAGAGATACTGAAGTGAGCATGGCCCTGTGTGCCCAGACGCCCGTGGGAGTATCGGAGCTGTTATCACACAGGGTGGTAAGTCAGATAAATGTGGGTGACGTGTTACAACAGCTAGGAGGAAGTAGGGGGAAGTGGTGGTGCTGGGGCAGTTGGCTCTTTTGCTTTTCTGTTTTTCTTTTGAGAAAGGGTCTTGCTCTGTCACCCGGGCTAGAGTGCCGTGGCCTCACTATGGCTCACTGCAACCTCCTGGGCTTAAGCAGTCCTCTTCCCTCAGCCTCCAGAGTAGCTGGGGCTACAGGCACAACCCGATTGATTTTTTTACTTTATGTAGAGATGAGATCTCGCTCTAAGGCTGGCTTTTTTGTTTTTTATGTTGATGGACCAGAATTGAAACTATGGACTGTGAGGAAAAGACTTTGTTACTAATAATACTTGTCACTGGTGAACTGCTGGCCTCATCCTAACCTGTGGGTGGCCTCAGGCAAGGCTCTGTCTCCCTGTGCCTTGGTCTCCTCTCCTGTAAATGAGGCAGTTGGAGTAGATGATCTGTAAGGCCCATGAAAAGAAATTCTTGTGGCTTCTTTCTGGTAATGAAGTTGGGATATGCTCTGAGTGTGGAATGCCTGTGCATGTTGTTGTAAAAACAAGTAAAAGGGTGAGATGGCACAGTTTGTGGCTAATGCCGGTTCTGTCACAGGCAGGCTGGCTGCTCTCTGTGACCTGTAGCAAGTTGTAGGGCAGTGCCGGGCTCCCCTGCCTCAGGCTGTGGTGCTAGAGGCAGAATTTCTCTGTGTAGACAGCTCTGATAAAAGGTTTTGCCTGGATGTGTTTGTGCCTGGGGCTAGTTTAAGCCCCTGCCAACCTCTCATTCTTTAGTGTGGATAACTAACTAACCAAAACTAACTCATGAATCACAAAACACATCTGCAGGGGATTTTGCCCGAGGTATGGAAGGTGCCTGTATTACTAGACCTGGACCTCTGGACACCTTAAACCAGTGGCAACTGGCCACTTTGTCTACGTTATTCCTTTCTTATACTGATTTTAAAAAACAATCTCAATTACCATGGCTTTCCTTGGAATCGTTTATATTTTCCTGGGTATCCACAAATGCAATGATTTCAGTTCCTTGATTATTTTTAAAAAGTGCAACCTTATCTGGGGATTCTTGAAATCCTCTTCAAGCTACAGTGTTGTGTGGCAGAAAGTATAAGAGCTTAGACTTGAGGTTGGGTCCGAAGTCCAGACACCGGCTCCACCAGGATGAGCTCTGTGACCTCAAACTAATTGCTTCACGTTTTTAAGCTTGTTGTGAAGATTAAATGAGATGAGAACATCCCGACATAGAAAAATGGGCAAAGGGCAGGGAGAGTAGCAAAATTAGGAAGGAAGCGTATGAAAAGACAGTGTCAATTAACACATGGAGATGTTCTTTTTTGTTAAAGATTAAAAAGAAGGACAGTGTCCATTGTTAAAGTGGATGACTTCATGCTCTTGGATATATAGTGAGAGGATAAATCAGTCTGGCCTTTCTTTTTGGTAGGGAACGTTTAGGGTCAGGGCGAGGGGAATAACTTGATTCTATGCTAAATGACTTTAAAAGGTGTGTTCCTTTGTAATTTTTCCAAAGGAAACAGATGATAAAAAAGACACGCATAGGAGGTTGTTTATTGCTTTTTTTTTTTTTAATAGGGAAAATCAGAAACAACTCATATGCCCCTTGGTTAGCAATTGGTAAGACAGACCAGATATACCTGTATTCTGTCAGAGATTAGATGATAGAAGACAAAGCACTCAGGTCATGGTCTTTCTCCTGTGTGAACTGAATCTGCTTTATAGAAATTACATCTCAGCGAACACAAAGGCCAACTATATTTGTAATCACCATAGGCGTTTGGAGTTCTTCGTTTTTCTCTTATTTCATATTCCTGTGTGATGTAGTCAGTTTTCTTTTTTAAATAGAGGGGATGTAAAAGAAAACACCTTCCTACAATCTATCCAGCAGCATCATGTGTCAAGTTAGATGTAGGCATGGTTCATCCTCTTCCTAGCGGAGAAGCAGAGGGCCTGCCAGCTCCTACCTACTCTTTCCAGTGTGGCCTCAGAACCCAGCTGCCTGGGAACTGGCTGTATGGATCTCAGCCTGCAGACACTCTGTGTCCCCACCTCACCTCTCATCTGCCCTGCTTCTCCCTACAGTTCTGAAAGCTGCCCTGTTGCAAGCCCCACTCAGGTCCTGCCCCATCCCCTGGTGTTGACTAAGGGACTGCAGCGTATTTATTGCCTCTCTGCCAATCCAGGGTAGAGGACTCATGTTTTATACCCTTTCCTCCCAACTCCAGACTTGAAATAAAAATGTTCGTGGTTAGGGAACACTTTGGGTTGATGATCTAGAGACCTACAGCTCATGCCAGATTTCAGGTATTGCCTCTCAGCTCCAAAATCACCCTCTGTTGCCTGATGTCTGAAAATGGGTCTGGGCCCTTCACATATTTTTCCTTTGCTCTCTGCGAGTTGAGATCTCTGAAGAGGAATTTCAGAGAGAGAGGTTGTAGGGGGAAGGGACTTTCCTTCTTGGTCCCTGGTGTCTGTGTATATGTGACTCTGGGCTCTTACAGAGAGCCTGTTGCCTTTCCTGCACTCCTAGATTCCTGTAGGGTATAACTCTCCAGAATTTTCTGTTCTGCTTTCTCCGGCTCTGGCAGCAATGGTGAGACTGGGAGCCTGAGATAGCGGGCCATACCCATCCTGGGTCACTGCTCTCTTCACCCTCTTCTTAGCTCCTATGTGTGTACTCCAGAGTCACATGGTGCTGGCCACCTAGCGTGCTGGCCACCTGAGCTGCTCTAGTTCAGGCCATACATTGATACGCTGAGCTCCTACAGGGAGAGGCCTCTTCAATTCTGGGTTTTAGCACCGCCCAGTGACTCCCTCTGTGTGTCCTTCTTTCTTTCTTTGTGCCTGCCCACCTATCCACCCTCCAGTCTTGCTCACCTGCACCCCAGAGAGTGGTCCCTGCTTTCCCGATGACTAGACCATCTCTGGCCTGGGTACCCAGGAACTTTTCTGCCATCCATACCTTCTTCAGGAAACCCTGGAACCCCCCACTATCAAATTTGTCCTTTTGGGGCACTTTTCATCTGTCTCAGGGCATCCTTTAGATTCTTATTCCATCTTTATGGTCACTCATATTCTTTGCATTAAACTTTCTTGCTTAAATTACTGTCTGGTTGGCCCTAGACTGGAAAACATCCTGTGCAGCTCACCTAAACCAGCAGAAGGATGAATCAGAAAGAAGGCTAGTGATTTCTCTGAGGGCTGACCAGGAGCCTGCCAGATTACCCTTGCTTGTAGGTAGTTCCTAGAGAGGCTGAAATAGAAACATTTTCCAAGCCATGTGCAGGCTCTTAACCAAGGGCTTCCAAAATGCATTAAGCTCCTTAGGAAGGGACTGCCTGCATTACGCCATTTCTTTTCTGAAATTATTGTCCTACCTCTCAGGTGGCAGATCTGTACTAAGGACCTTCTTCCTTTAGGCTTCCTTCCAGTAGTGTTGCTCTACTGTCACGTAGGTAACAACTGGTGGAGGTGGAGCACCCCCATTTTGGGATAGGGTGGAGGAGGGGAGGCTGGGTCTGCTGCAGAGGAGGTATGGGGCCTTCACCTGGAAGCACGGCTGAACCCCGCACACTTGCATCCTGCACATAGGATGCTCACTCAGACCATCCCAAAGGGATGTTGCCTTTGGCCCGTCTGGGGCCGACTGGGAAATGAAGGCTTGGCTATAATTCCCACCCCAGGCCTAACATGGGCTCACTACTTCTAAAACTCGTATTTCCCCCAACTCTAGAGAATCTGTTAAGTTTTTTCTGTTGTCCTTTAGTACTTAATAAAGTGAGACAGATTTATATAATTGTGTACATATATTAAATATTCAGTAGCATACATCTAAGTGATTGCCCAGTGTCATCTCTTTTGAGAAAAGATATGTATATTTAATTAATCCTAGTTTCTCTGAACACTCATTGTGTTCAGTGAACTTGACCAGGTAACCAAAATATCTGTTCCTGCAGCAAATGCTGGGTGACTTTCAGGTACCATGTGCTGGGATGTAGTGGTGGTACAATGTGAAGACCTTGGTTGTGGAGGATGCCCAGGCGTAAGCCAACTTGACCAGGAGAGATGACCCTAACTCCTAGGAGGTGAGGCTGGTATTTAATCTGGGGCATATCCGTGGGCAGGAGATCACTTAGAAGAGAAGAGGCCCTGAGCCCCCACCTCAGGGAATGGAGCAGATCACACAAACAGAGCTGGAGTCGGGAGCTTCAAGGGAGCAGTAGAGTTGTTGGTGGTCTGACCAGACTCGAGGAACAGCATAAGCAGGGAAGGTATGTACAGGGGACTGAAGACTGGTTAGCTTGGGGAATAAGGCATGTTGGGGAGCACAGTGGGAAAGCTAGAGACAGAGCCTGAGTGGAATAGAGGAGAGGGGAGGAGAAGGTACAGGTGACATTATGGAGGTGGAGACATAAGACCTGGCTGAATGTGCAGAGCAGGGAGAATTAGCAATTCAAGCTTATGCTGGGGTTTTCACCTAGCTGCCTGGGAACTTGATCCAACAAGGCATTTAGAAGCTGAAATCTAGAGTTAGATATGTTGACCTGTGAGCCCTCTTTTTGGAGGTGATGTTTATGGCCATGGATGGATGATTTTGTAGAGAGAAAACTTATTAAAGAGGCGAGGAAGGACAAAACTTGAGAAATGTACTTTCATTTAGTGTTTGGTGGAGGAAGCCGAGCCCCAGAAGATGAATTGTTAAATGCCCATTGCATGGTAGACAACAAACTGGTAGGGTAGGTTATATCATCCTCATTATACAAAGGAGGAAACACGCTCAGAGAAGTTTAGTAATTTGCCTAAGGCCACACAGCTAGTGGGTAGCATAGCCAGAATTTAACTCTGGTCTCTTTGACTCCAGATGCCAGACTGGTTTTCCAAACTGAAAAGATGGATCTGGGACATCTCCATCCTCAAACATCTGCCAGCTGTGTTTTTAAATTATGTGATCTTTCCACTGAGGACCTAAAATCCTTGTCAGTTTTACTGACAAGGATAGGTAGGGCATGATGGCCCCTGGAAAGGTTAATTCTCTGTCATCATTTCTTCCTCCCCCCTTTTCTGAAAGTTCTGTATGTATGTATTTGAAGAATGCATTTAGTGGCTGATGGTATTTTTTCTGTAGGAAGGTCATCCATGCTGGCCGCTGGGGGAGTTGTGATCAATGGGGACAGAACATGATCTGCCAGACACTTTGATCTAGAATGTTGCCTGTGCGGGCGTGTAGGTGAACAGATTCATTAAGAGTACTTTTCCCTTTTGATTTTGAACATTGAGGGCAAACTCATGACTAGAAACCAAATTTTTTGAATTTAGGTAGTAGTATTTCTATGACCTACAGACCAGAAAGCAGAGTCAGACACATCTTGGCAGCTTAGTGCCAGCCTCTTGGTGAGGGGTGGGTAGTAGGGGGTAGCCTGGGGCTCCCTTGCCCCAGCCCTGGCAAGAACCCAGGCCAGGCCTCTTGCCCCATCAAGGAACAAGCTCTTGGTGTGACCCAGCTCTTCTGGTCCCACTGAGCTGCTCCACTCACAGCCTTGTCACCACCCCACCATCTGCTGTGAGTGCCAGGAGTGCTGTTCTCTCCCCCGGAGCCACTTAGCTGCAAACTGTCTCTGTTTATCTGAGCAGAACCTGGAAAGGGCTGGCAAGGGCCAAGCAACAGATGGGACTGCCTAGGAGGTGAGGGTTTAGGTAAATGACTCTCTCCAGGCGACTTGGCGGTAAGGAAGAGCAAGGGGTAATGTGAACACGCTCTTCCGCCCTCACGATGTGGCAGGAGGCTTGGCTCCTTCTCTGAGGATTTGTGTGTCCTGTTTGAGCAGGAGAGTGAGCGGGAAGCACCCACCCCTCCCGCCTCCCTGACAAGGAGGCTGCTAACTGGGACTCTTCTGGGGTCAAATCAGAAGCTTGGATTTCCAGCCTCTTTGTCTCTGGCTGAGGGTGACTGGTCATTTTATCTCATGATTACAAGAAGATCCTGCCTTTCCTTCAGCCTTCACCTTGGTACTGGGGGAAGTGCAGGGCAGTCTCTATACAGGTTTTAGGTCTGCCTTGAGTGTGTCGCTGGCTCTGTCCCCGGTTAGCTGCTATTGGGCCTCTCCCTAATTTGCCCGAGCTCCTGGGTAGGGGGTCAGTGCTGCCTCAGTTGTGTGAGAATGAGAGTCCTCAGGGCTGCCCATGGCCATACTGACCACAGCCGAATGTCTTCTGGTTCTGGCCAGTGCTTTATACTTCAGTGCTCGGAGGGCTCTTAGAACTGGAGTGAAACTTTTAGGATCATCCAGTTTAGTGGCTCCCAGTCTAGTGTCCATGAATGAAATATTAGAATTGGTTCAGTGTTTCAGAGAGTCCTAAGAAAATTAAGCCTATATGGGCTAAGTAGATGTTGAAGGCCTTTGCTTTGTCTGGAGTTGAACCAACTGAGTGTAGTAGTGTTGGTCATCTCATCTGGATGGGGGAAGAGGAATCATGGCTTCTTTTTTTTTTTTTTGAGACAATCTGCTTCTGTCACCTGGGTTAGAGTGCCATGGCGTCAGCCTGGCTCACTGCAACCTCAAACTCCTAGGCTCAAGCAATCCTCCTGCCTCAGCCTCCCCAGTAGCTGGGACTACAGGCACATACCACTTTGTCCAGCTAATGTTTTCTATTTTGAGTAGAGACAGAGTCTCATTCTTGCTCAGGCTGGTCTCCAACTCCTGATCTCAAGGGATCGTTCCGTCTTGGCCTCCCAGAGTGCTAGGATTACAGGCGTGAGCCACAGTGCCTGGCGGGGATCTTGGCTTCTGATTAATGGAATGGTGGGACAATAGAAAAATTGACCTCTTTGGAAACCATGATTTTGTGTGTGAGGAAAAACTAAAAACAGCTTCTTGGTTAAGAAACTAAGGTCTTGAGAAATTGGCTTCCTCAAGGTCATAGAGGAGAAAGTCTTGGCGAGTCACCATCTGTTTTTACGATTTGGTAATCCTTCCCCACATTCCAATGCACTCGTAAGTAGCAGAGTCTGGAACCAGACTCCCTGGGCCCAAATCCTGACTCCATCCCTAACTGGCTTGGAAGCTGGGACTCTGGAAGCCTCAATTCTCATTTTCCTCATTGCACAGGGGCTGCATTTTGGTTGGCCTGTAGCGTAGTAAATGATACCACGCTGCCTCTCATATCTAATTTTTGGTGCATCTTAGTTTTGTGGGTTAAAATGTATAAATGTAATGCTTTTGAATTTTCCCTTTCTTTTGGAGACTCTTGGTAACTCTCAGATCTTTAAGAAAATTAACCACTGAAAATAAGGCCAGCGTCCCTTCAGTCATAACCCTGTGCAGCAGTGTTCCCTTGCATGAGGGTTTAAAACTCAGACGATGGAGCCGTATTGCTTGAGTTTGAATCCTGTCTCTGCCACTTACCAGCAGTGTGACCTTGGGCAAATCCAGTCATCTCTCCCATGCCTCAATTTCCCCATCTGCAAAATGAAGAAGGGGGTGTTTAGAGTATCTGCCTTATAGGATTGCTGGTGCCTGACACATATTTATTAAAATAAAGCAGATGTGTTCATATTTCACTGTGATGTTTAGGAACCCTTTCTAAGAAATGGCTTGGGCACGAGGGAAAGTATGCAGGTGATCTAGGGATGGGTGTCCTGCCAGAGCCTCCGTGCAACACTGCAGGGGTCAAATGGAGTGACACAGAGTCTGGGCTGCAGCCCTGGCACAGGCGGGGAATGGCAGCTCCTGTCCCAGGCAGTGCGCGGTGTGCGCAAGAGGCTGCTCAGAGGGAAGGGTGGTTGGGCAGCATTAAAGAATGTAAAACAGCCTCTCATCCCACCACCCGGAGTAAACCAGCTTTGTTTCTGTGTGGTATTTTATCTGGATTTTCACATAGTTTCGGCATCACGTCTGTGCTATTTTGTAATCTGTTTTCAGCTAACATATTTTCTGTTGTATTGTCTTTCTAAATATTTTAATTTCATTAAGCAAACAAAATCAACTGAAGTGTTCTGGAAGTTTCAAAACTGTTCTATCCCTGCTGGAAACAAAGTAAAAAGTTAAGGTTGTCCTTTGTTTGTATTTGTGATTTTTCCCCCCCTGTTTCTGTTACAATAAAAATTCTATGTTTCACAAGTGAGGGTTTATAACATCTCCCTCAGCTTTGGGGTAGGTTTTCTTACTCAAATTCTTCTCAGGCAATGTAACTTCCTGTTCAAAAAAGGACACAGAATTGGGTTTTCTGTCTGCGATGGGAATATGTAGTCAGCTATTTAGAGAGCTTTTTCCCACAGATATTTTTATGGGGGTCATTGCTTTATCCTCCCGTCTGTGAACTGCAGCTTGTTATAAGAGTACTACTGCCAAACGCCGAGTTCTCATGCAAGAGACCGTGCCCAGGTCACAAGCAAAAGATGACATTTAACCTTCAGAAATGTGCGGTTGAGAACCTTGGGTTTTCCACCTTCCCTCCTCAGGTTGGTTTGGAAGAAACACTCTTTTTAGCAAGTAATGGGAAGAGTGCTCCTAAACTGAGCCTTTGGGAATCTGAACTCTTACAAGAAAGCCTGGTGCAGCTTGTGAAGGGAACAGGGAGCTCGTAGATGCTCCCATTTCCCTTTCTTTGGAGATTCTTGGTAACTGTCTGATGTGCATGATCCCGTGCCTTGGGTCTTTTCAGTCTTGAGCCAGCCCTTGAGACTTCATTGTTGACCTGAACCGGGTCACTAGAACATGGTTGTGCGTAGTAGAAAACAGCAGAGATCCAAAGAGCCCTGGATTGTGAGCCAGAAGGCTGCTGTCTCCTTTCAGCTTTGTCACTTCACTCTTATGTAATATTCAGGCAAATTACTTAACCCCTGCTTTCCCTGATAGAAACTTCAAATGGTTATGGCTGGATTCTAGATATCCATGTCCTCCCCCATAACTCGGATACTTAACTTGTTAATTTATATCTGGAGTCATTGTTACATATTATTCACCCTGTGTTATTTCCTAGGAGAATTAGCTCTGGAAGTTCACAACCAGCTATGCAGAATGTTGTGCTTCCCTTTTTCTTCCTTAAGCTGTCTTCTTTTACTCTAGAAATTTTGGGAATAGTCTATTGGTGTCTAAATTGCTTTACTGAGTTTTGCCAGATATAAGCTGTTCATAGCATGTGCTGTTTTTCCTGAGTACCTTTCCAAATCTTTAAGTATTTTGTCTCAAATCTGGAAGTAAAAAAAAAAAGTTTAAATGTATTTGTGATTATTTTCTAAAAAGATGACTAATTCTTTATCTGCATCAGATACCCCTGCACATATATTCTAATTGTCTGTTGGGTTCCCTTGACCTTGAAAGTTAGGCCCATAGCAAAGTGGTTTAGGTTGCCAAAGATGTACCAGACTTAGACCTTTAGTGAGCTCATAAGATTTGCTTAAAAGCTCATTTGAAAAGGAGCTAACCTAAGGAGGGTGTGGACCCAAGATTTAGGTGTGGACTTATTCAGGCTGTGTAACTTAGGGCGCTTTAAAACCATAATTAAGGAGTAAGAAGCCAGGCATGATGGTGGCACGTGCCTACAGTCCCAAGTACTTGGTGGGGGCAGAGTAGGGAGGATTACTTACTTAAGCTCAGGAGTTCAAGATAAGCATGGGCAACATATCGAGAGCCTGTCTTTAAAAATAATTGAAAATTAAATTTAAAAAAAAAAGGAGTAAGAAGTGTCTTGTGGTTTCTTTCTTTGGGAGGAAGTTTAAGAAGATCCTTCTTTCTTGCTGGCTGAGTGGCAGGATTCTCCAGGGGTGGAGGTGGGTAGTGATTGGGGAGTTAGGGGAAGAATGGTGTGGTGATGGGAGTCTGCTTATTTAGGTGAGCCAAGAGCACCTTACATATCTTTCTCACCTGCCATGCTCTCTAAATGTGCAAAGGCTTTGGGAAGTTGTGTTATAGGGTAGGCACTGGTTTTAAAGAAAACAAAAACAAAACCCTTTTAATTACATGTTCATAGCTGGAGCTGTTTAGCAGTACTAAATGCAAGCAAATAGATAAAGATCTACTAGAGTACATTTTAAGAGACACAAAATATCTTGTGAATTCCTATTGATCTAATGTGGACTGTCCAACATGTATTAGTTTCACAGCACTCTGAACATGACAGGTATTTTTCTACCTTGCAACTATTTGCTAGAACCAGGTGAACTTAAAAATCTTCTTCTATTAAAAAAGTATTGACCACATGTGGTTTTGCTTAAGAAAAACAGTAAATACTACTCTTGATTAAAATAGTCACACAGCTATGTTTTAGAAGTCAGAGGAAGGTGTCTACCATTTGACATGGTAGCCTTGGAATCTATTGCCTTGGCTGGGATTCTAGCTCTGCTCATCCTTATTTATTTATTTGTTTTTGTTTTTGTTTTTTTTTTTGAGACAGAGTTTCACTTTATTGCCCAGGCTAGAGTGAGTGCCGTGGCGTCAGCCTAGCTCACAGCAACCTCAAACTCCTGGGCTCAAGCAATCCTGCTGCCTCAGCCTCCCAAGTAGCTGGGACTACAGGCATGTGCCACCATGCCCGGCTAATTTTTTCTATATATATTTTAGTTGGCCAATTAATTTCTTTCTGTTTATAGTAGAGATGGGGTCTCGCTCTTGCTCAGGCTGGTCTCGAACTCCTGAGCTCAAACGGCCACCTCGGCCACCTCCGCCCACCTCGGCTTCCCAAAGAGCTAGGATTACAGGCTTGAGCCACCGCGCCCGGCCTGTTTGTTTGTTTTTTTGAGACAGAGTCTCACTTTGTTTCCCAGGCTAGAGTGAGTGCCGTGGCAACCTCAAACTCCTGGGCTCAAGCAATCCTTCCGCTTCAGCCTCCCAAGCAGCTGGGACTACAGGCATGTGCCACCATGCCAGGCTAATTTTTTTTCTATATAAATTGGCCAATTAATTTATTTCTATTTATAGTAGAGACAGGGTCTCACTCTTGCTCAGGCTGGTTTCGAACTCCTGACCTCGAGCAATCCGCCTGCCTCGGCCTCCCAGAGAGCTAGGATTACAGGCATGAGCCACCTCGCCCGGCCCCTTCTTTAAATATATGCCTCCTTAGGTATAAAATGGGAATAAATGTAATAATACCTAAGAGTAAATTCTCAGTTTTAGAATAACCTGATAAGAAATCCTTATAGCTCTTTATAGTATGTTGCCATTCTACTTTTTTGAGCTGCCTTTTAATGTCCAGCTTGTCTAAATGTTTGTTCTTATGCAGATCATTCATGTCTGTAGTGTTAGAACCTTGGGATTATCCCCAGCAAGCCATTTCATTACTCTTTCCTTGTTCTCCTGTTGCCCACAGCCGGAAATCTTTTGATATTACTAGAATGTCGTTTGCATTTCTCTTTTTGCTACAGACAATAGAGGTCTTAAGTATACAGTTTAATAACACACTCATGAAGTCTCATGCAGGCCAAGACCTACACAGTACATTTCTTTATCCCAGGAAGGTCCCTCCTGCTTCTCTCCAAACCACCACCTCCATCACTTTCAGATTTCTAGGGCCTAGATTAGTTCTTCAAGTCAGTATAAATGAAATTTTGGATCTGATTTTCACTCACAATGTAATATTGCTCGTAACAATAGTTTTCCTTTTTATTGCCAAGGGATATTCCATTGTATGAATGCCACAATTTGAAAATCTGTTCTCCTGTTGATAATATTTGGGTTGTTCTAAGTATTTGGCAATTGGGATAAAGCTGTCATGAGCCTTCCTTTCATTTTCTCTCTCTGAACATGCAATGTGGCTATTATCTCGTCCACTTCCTAGCCTTGCAACCCTGGGCAAGTATCTTAATCTCTCAGCTTCAGTTTCTTCATCTGTAAAATGGCAATTTGGGAAATAATTCAGGATTGGGACTAGCATTTTTTTAAAAAATGAAATAGAATCAAAACTTGGAATGAAAGACATGGAATATGTAAATACATGTCTAAAACAACAGCAGCAATGTTAATCACTTACATAGCGCTTGCTATGGGCCAGGCCCTATTTTAAAAGCTTTCCATAGGAAGTCGTATGTTCCTCACAACCATCCTGTGAAAGGGGTTATGATCCCCAATTTATAGATGGAGAAGCTGAGACATAAGTTATACCACTTGCCCAAGGTCACAAAGCTAGAAAGGAAGGGCTGGAATTTGAGCCTAGGTAGTGCAAGTCTAGAATCTGTGCTCTAAACCACTATTCCTGGGGAGACAAAGGGGCAAGTGAAGTAAATCAAAATGTATATGCAAGTACAAATTAACAGTTATCTAATTCATGTCATACTTGCCCCTTTTATTCCAGATATGAGAAATGAGTGTTGGACGTCGAAGAATAAAATTGTTGGGTATCCTGATGATGGCAAATGTCTTCATTTATTTGATTATGGAAGTCTCCAAAAGCAGTAGCCAAGAAAAAAATGGAAAAGGGGAAGTAATAATACCCAAAGAGAAGTTCTGGAAGATATCTAATCCTCCTCAGGCATACTGGAACAGAGAACAAGAAAAGCTGAACAAGCAGTACAATCCCATCCTGAGCATGTTGGCCAACCAGACAGGGGAAGGGTATGGTTTTTCCAACATAAGCCATCTGAATTATTGTGAACCTGACCAGAGGGTCATGTCAGTCCTTACAGGTTTTAACAATCTGCCGGACAGATTTAAAGACTTTCTGCTGTATTTGAGATGCCGCAACTATTCCCTGCTTATAGACCAGCCACATAAGTGTGCGAAGAAACCATTCTTATTGCTGGCAATTAAGTCCCTCACTGCGCATTTTGCCAGAAGACAGGCGATCCGGGAATCCTGGGGCAGAGAGAGCAGCGTGGGGAACCAGACCGTGGTGCGCGTCTTCCTGTTGGGCCAGACTCCCCCCGAGGACAACCACCCCGACCTTTCAGATATGCTGAAATTCGAGAGTGAGAAGCACCGAGACATTCTCATGTGGAGCTACAGAGACACTTTCTTCAACTTGTCCCTGAAGGAGGTGCTGTTTCTCAGGTGGGTGAGCACTTCCTGCCCAGACGCTGAGTTCGTCTTCAAGGGCGATGACGATGTGTTTGTGAACACACATCACATCCTGAATTACTTGAATAGCTTATCCGGGAACAGAGCCAAAGATTTGTTCATAGGCGATGTGATCCACAATGCTGGACCCCACCGGGATAAGAAACTGAAGTACTACATCCCGGAAGTTGTTTACTCCGGCGTCTACCCACCCTATGCCGGGGGAGGGGGATTCCTCTACTCCGGCCAGCTGGCCCTGAGGCTGTACAGTGCCACCGACCGGGTCCACCTCTACCCCATCGATGACGTTTATACTGGAATGTGCCTTCAGAAACTCGGCCTCGTTCCAGAGAAACACAAAGGCTTCAGGACATTTGATATTGAGGAGAAAAACAAGAATAACATTTGTTCCTATGTAGATCTGATGTTAGTACACAGTAGAAAACCTCAAGAGATGATTGATATTTGGTCTCGGTTGCAAAGTGCTCATTTAAAGTGCTAAGATATACATACTAAATTTTGCATAGAAAGGCATATTTTGAATAGTCCGAAGTTGGATTCTCACATTTAGGGTAGTTTCTATGTTAAACCATCAAAATTGCCTTTGTAAGTAGTATCCATTTGAGGGCTTCTAAACCCTTCAATCTGGTACTTTTGTGAAGAAGGAAAGCAGAAAATGATAATATTTTATGAATAATAATGGCAGGATGATAGGTTTTGATCCTTTCTACGGGCTTGTGGTCATTGTATCCCCCCTTCTCATCTGATATTATAAGTTTCTAGAATTTGACCATTTTAAGTTATTTTTATTTTGCCCTCCTAAGTGTTACTATTTCTACTTTCCATTATGATGACTGATTTATCAGACAAATTCACGTGTTTATAAACTTACTGACTACAAAGAATTTGTTATACATGATTCAGTAGTTTTTGTGAAATGGAATTACATTTATTTTCATGAGATTTGGGCAAATTTTTTAAATTGTCTAGAAAATTGACTCTTGTGGAATTTTTCTGCCACCCCAACAGTATTTTCTTGTGTTAATCTAGTTAGTTAATTTTGAAAAATGAGAATCACTGTGTGACACTCATCTAATTTATCTTGTGGTCTTATGGTCAGAATAAGAAAGAGTTTAAATTTTCTTGTAATTGGTTTGCTGGGTGGTATCATAATAGTTATCCGATGTTAGCATTTGAAAATAATGAGTATGATTCCATAATGGCCAACTGAAGATTGAATTGCCCCTGACAACCATATTGGGTTTGTAAATTTTCACTGTGGACCAGGAAGTGTATGTAACTTTTGACTTGAGTGAAAAGATTGAAGTTGCAGACCTTTTCATAAGTGACTTGTCAGTTTAAATTCCAGGTTTTATTATTGCCATATTTTCACATGTTGCTTATATAAGATAATTATTCTGAGTAGTGATTGCTTTCTTGTCTCAGTGTAGAAGTGCCTGTGTTTTTATTTATTGTTCAGATCAAAGACCAAACATTTTCTTAAATATATTTTGTGTAATATTTTATTTGTATACAGTGTTGTTGAAATATTTAACTAGAGCATGATATTTTAAATGTTAAGGTGTAACATGTTAAATAAAATGGTTATTTTTGAATTTTAAAACTTGTTTTTTGGGGGTATGAACTACTAGAGTTGATAAAATTCTGCCAAACTATTGCTTATATGTACTATCTTGGAACATGCTTTCTTGAAATATTTTTGTGTTTAATAAAGATGACAGTTCTTATGAGATGCGATATTGGGAAGTAGAAATAAAGTCATTGTATTTTTAATTGTTATGTGTAATAATCTATGATCTTTTTGTTTCCTATATTGTATTACATTTCCCCCAAAGAGGCCATTTTTCCCCCTGATACCATATTGAACTATAACTTTTTCTCTCTTGGTGGGTCATCTGTTTTTACATTTAAAATCTCAAAAGTGTTTTCCCACTAGAATCTTTACAGAGAAGTGTGATTATTTTATTTATGGTTTCATTTTCAGTGAGTATAAAGAATGGTTCAGCATTGTAAAGATGGGTTATCCTAAGCCATTTCCATTTTGGGGTTTGTAGCCACAGTGATGAGATACAGACAACAGCCTTGACCACTAAATTTCCTTTCATAGACCCGTGTTGAAAAGAAATTGCTAATGTTCAAATTAAAACAAATAGACATTTGATGAAGCTCCAGAAATAGAAGGATTAGTGTTGTAAGAAAATTTAGCAAACTGTTCCCTCTTGTTTGGAGTATTGAAGTCATTTCTAAGCAAGTGTGAGGACACAGGCACTTGATGTGGGTTTGAAGACTGTGTCGTAAGCCCAGTCTTCCGGAAGTTTCCATGTGGCCTGCATCTGACCTCTCCTCTAGTGGTTGCTAGCACAGCTCCCAGAGGGCCACGTGGCCACATTAGGTTTAGAGAAGAATAAAGAACCTCTACCAACATTCACAGGTAATTGGTTCAATTTGTCCATTTAACTTGATCATTCTCAGGCAATAAGTCTCTCCTGTGAGGGAAATTTATTTAATTTTTTTTCCTTATAGGGATTATTATTCTCTGAGGTTTTAAGTCTCTTATACAGAAAGAAGAGATGGAACAGGGTATGAAGCAGTGTTTGAAAGTCACTGAGGGCCTTTTGTGAGCCTTCAGTTCACATGTGTGCTGTTAAAAGGTAGAGGCCAAGAATGAGGTGCTTCTATCTTTGAGGAGCCCCCAAAATTTGTTCACATCACTTATAAATTACCGTATGTATTAATAATAATCACAATACTTTATACTACCAAAAAAACACTACTAACCAATATGATTTGTATCAATTACATGATGTGCCTCAATTACAGAGATGTTAAAACATGGAATATTGCATCTTTGAATAATGAAAATACAGCATGAAGTTTTTATATATGTATTTTTAAAACCCTTAAATTGAAAGATGGAGTCCTGTTCAGGTGCCTTCCCTGCTTCTCTGTCACTTTGATCTGCATTTGGGAGGTCACATCCCAAGCAACCATGGTGGCTTTTGAGCTTTGGCAGTTGCTTTCCTCTTGACTGTTGTACATTGTGAAAGGGGGTGTCTTGATTGCACTGAAGCAGCAAGAGTAGAGTTTTAATTTGATCTTAATCCAAAGGCTTCTTTTTAACTCAGGGGTCTCATGGTTCAGGGAAGGTGCTGGCAGTTTCCCAGCAGCTGCCCTGCACCAGGGGAGAAGTGCTCTTCCATCCTACTCGAGCAGTAAGCCCCACGGAGAACTTGCATCCTAAGTTAACAAGGGCTCATCTCACTGCCTTGGAAACCTGCCATCCTGTGACTTGCCCTTTCTTGTCTTCAATTAATGGTCTCTTCCTGCTCATCACTCAAGCTCTTCCTGAAATTGGCTTTCCTAACCATTCTACTGACATATCATCAATAACCCTGGTGCTGGGCACCACCTTCAACCATCTCTTCTTTAAAAATATGTCAGAGGACTACAAAATGAAAAACATTCTACCCTTGGTTTGGGTTCTTCCAGAAACAGACTTTAAGACAAGGATTCTAGTGCAAGCAGAATCTTGTTCCTGGGCCTCTTCCTTGTACTCCTCCCTTGGTCCTCAGGGCCATATCTGTGGGTGCCCTCCCCACGATATTTCTGCCTCTTATTCCTTTTTTTTTTTTTTTTTTTGTGATGGGGTCTTGCTCTGTTGCCAGGGCTAGCTTGCAGTGGTGTCATCAGAGCTCACTCCAACCTCAAACTCCTGGGCTCAAGTGATCCTCCTGCCTCAGCCTCCCAAGTACCTGGGACTACAGGCATATGCGCCACCCTGTCCGGCTAATTTTTCTATTTTTTTGTAGAGACAGTCTCTTTCTCAGTCTAGTCTTGAACTCCTAGGCTCAAGTGATCCTCCCACCCTGGCCTCCACTATGCATTACTTTCTGAGTTGATCCCACCTTTCAGTCCACTTCCGTGATAGGGCTGTTAAATTGGCCCTCAAGCCAACATTTGCTTCTCACTCCCTTTCCCGGTGCTGTGACCTCACCCTCTCCTGCACTGGAGTCACAATCACCTCCCCTCCAGTCAGTCCTGCCTCTGCAGAACCTGCCCACCTGCTCCCCGCAACCCCCGTGTGTGCAAACCGGCCATCCTGCAGACTCAGGTTCCTCTTGTCTACCTGTGTAAGCTTCTAGCATCACAGTCAACCCAGCCAGTGCCCTTCTGCCCCACCCCCATCCTGTGGAAATGGGTCTCTTCTGAGTCCCAGGCCTGGGGAGGTCTGTTGTGTAAGAAATGGAAGGGGTTCCATTTCTTCTTCCATCAGTTTTCCCCTGATTTAAAGGGACTGTCCCTTGGCTCCTCACTCACCTCTGAGCCAGGCCAGGAGGTGGGGAAGGTGTGGCCCTCAGTCCCCTTCCAGGTGGCTCTGGGTTGCCCAGGAGTGTGGTAGAGGTGCGGATGCCCCTCATAGCAAGGCAAGGACGTCTGAGGTCAGTTCCTTTGCTATTAGGCTCAGGCATTGCACCTGCTGATACCTGCCCTGTGCTCAGAGCTGACCCCTTCCTCCTTTTCCCTCCTTCATGCAGGAGCTACTGCTCTTCTGACCGCCTTGGGGTGAGGCCTCTCACCCTTATATGCCTCTTTATTCCCCTGTTGGTGTCAACAGAACTGACCAGAAAGGAGCTGAGACAAAACTATCTCCCTCTGCCCTGTCCTCCAAGTTTGTCCTGTCTGCAGAGGTCAGTAGCTGGTAGGTGGTCTTGGGAAGGGGACTTTGGGGCTCTTCACAGATACCCAGCCCTGCTCAGGCCACACCCCTACAGCTGGCAAAAATTGCCGGGGTGGGTAGAAAGTGGTTGGGCCTCCCAGCCTCATCTGGCTCTCCCTGGAGACTGGAGACAGTCCCAACTTTCCCCTCCTTTTGACTCAGTGACCCTTTGGGGGCTCTTCCTCCTCTTGTCAAGGGTTCAAAGCAACTGGGGTCAGAATACCTTTTTCCACTTGTCCCACTTCATTGCAAATTGTGGCATAGTAATAGGGTGTTAACTAATCATTGGATAACTTATTTCTAGTCTGTGATGTGGAAAGAGGAGAATGAAAATGTAGAACTTTGTTGGCACAACACAAAGACAGCAAAGGGGAAGGTTTGCAGGAAACCTAACTGGGCAGGAATTAGATAAGAGGTGCTAAGGTCCAGCACAGGGACAAGGCACAAGTCCTGCCTTGTTGTTTTGGCTGTTGGAACCTTTGAGGACCAACATACTTGCTTTCCAAGCTGCAGTCAACCAGGAGGCCAGAGCTGCTGCTTTGGCAGGAACCTCTGAGCTGCCATTATCCTCCTGGCTCGTGAGAGAGGAGAAACCCAGGGAAACACTAAGAGAAAAACAAAGACAATAATCAAATAGAGACAAATCCAAACTTCTTAAATAGCAACAATCTCACAATTTTTTCTCTTGTGGGGTATGAGAAACAAGGAGCAGACATTGAAGGATAAATTTGTTGGGCTTAAAGTTGGTGGGAAATATCTTTGTTTGATTGCAAAAGCCTCTAAAAGTGAGTCACCATGGAAGGAATGAAAAGGAGAGGTTGGGATGCACTGTCAAAGGCTGGAGAACTCTCACTCTCTGAGCCCTGCTGGATTGAAGAACAAGACAAACAGAAGATGCAGAACAACCCCTGGAGAGCCCTGGCTCTGGAGGCTAGGGGAGAGCATTTCCTTGTTGGAGGCAGCCTGCCTTGCTGCTCACCCCTCCATAACATGACGGGTTGCTTACTTAAATAAGCATTTAGCACTTGTCACTACAATTGAGTATCTGCTCAACAAATAGGGGCTATCAAAGCAATAAAAAAAAAAGCTGTGGCAGATTTTTAACAACATGGCAGACAATGAGGAATATTTTCTGTTTTATCCCAGGTCTGGGCATTTTTCATTGCTGGTAGACCAACCCCATAAGTTACTTTTCTGAGATGGATTTGATTTGTTAGGTGAATCTTCCACTTAGAAAGCTTTAAATTAAGAAATAATTCCAAATTTTTCAATTAGAATTAATTTTGACTTATCAAAAAGTTGTAAAAATAGTAGAGAGAGTACTTGTATACCTCTATCCAACTCTCCCTAATGTCAACATCTTACCTTGTAATTATCACAATCAACATCGGACCAACCAACAACAGAAAACCAACTTTGCTATAATTCTATTACCTATACTACAGACCTTATTTGAATTTTACCAGTGTTTTTTACTAATACCCATTTTCTGTTAATGGAGCCTATTTAAGGTCCCACATTGCATTTAGTTGTTATTTTTCCTTGGTCTCCTCCTGTCTGTTTCTTAATCTTTCTTTGTCTCTCATGACTTTTAACACTTTTGATGAGTACTGGTTATTTGTAGAATGTCCTTCAGTTTGGGCTTGTCTGATGCTTTCTCAAGATGAGAATGAGGTTATGTATATTTGGCAAGAATCCCACAGAAGTGATGTTCTGTCTTTCTCGAGGCATCACCTGGGGTGTTCACGATGTCACTGTGTCCCATCATTGGTAATGCTAACCTTGTGCACTGGGTTTCTCCAGGGTAAGGTACTATCTTTCTCTCTGTAGTAATAGTTAAGACATATCATCGGGGGACATTCGAACATTTAAAATGCACAAATAAGTAAGTTAATGCATGTAAAATGCTTACAGCCTAGTGTGTAGGAAGCACTCAATGAATGAATAGCAGCTACTTTTTTTGCTCATTGTTATTGAGATTACTGCCTGTGTCCCAGTTCTGTCCCCAGCTTTCCTCCTCTAGTGTTCAGTACATTCACTATTTGTTCCCTGTCCTCTGCCTCGCATGCTGATCCATCCGTCTAGTCACCTCCTCACATTAGGATTGACTGTCTCATTCAAGACGGCTGAGGCCTAAAGAAGGGCACAAAAGAGCTTTATCCTTCTCATCAGCACACAGGGGTGGGGTGGAGGAAGAGCCTACCATCACTCCAGGGTGAGGACAAAGTTACATAACAGGAGCAAGGATTCCTCTGTCTTTGGGAGATGTGCCTACTTCAGAGGTGACCTGGGGAGCCCCAGCCTGGCTAAAGCAACCGTAGTTCCTCTGTGGATGAGAACAGGGGCTCCAGAATGGTGCCCTTCCATGCGTTCTGCGCCAGGGTCTGGAGATGCCCCTGTGCTCAAGGACAGCCTGCTACAAATTGCTTTCCGGGAGGTCCCTTGTCCTGCTCTAGCACTCAGGGCTTTATTTACAGAATGGCTGTTCTTGGCAGCTTTCTCGGCCTCCCAGACTCTTCCCCTACTTTGGATCATTGGGCTCTATTTTTACTCAGAAATGAGAAGTTTCCCATGTTTGAAAATAGTTGCCTTGTAGAGGACTGTTTCGCTCCTGTTTCTGCCTGCCCAGGAAGCTCCCCTCCGTCCTCCTCCTCCTGGAGACAGCAGTGCCAGGGCCGTGAAGCAGGCATGTGATACCAGGACCTGTGGGGATCTGCCCAGGACTGGGAGAGGGAAGCTCTCCTTCCTCTGGGGCTGCTAAGTGGAGGTGCTGGAGTTGCCTGGCTATCTCCCTAACTGCCTGAAGCAAGTTTCCCATCAACAGACATGAGAACAAGGGCAGCACATGTGTGGAAGCAGGAAGGGGGCGGCGATGATGACATGTGCGCCTTTGAGCCCCCGGATCCACCTCCACCAGGCCTTCCAGCCACGGGAGCCTTTCATTCTCTTTTTTGCTTAACCTAGCTGAAGCTGGGTTTCTTGCTCCTGACTGATACCATGAAAGCCTGGTTCCTTCCCTGGGTTCTAGGTTGAGCCCAGCTGCAGGTGCCTTCCAAATTGCCTCCCTGAGACACCCAATCTCAGGACTGTGACATTGCGCCTGGTAGGCAGCTGGGGGAGGGAGTTGATGTACCTGCCTTCCACCAAAAACCCTAGCTGGAAAAACTGAGGGAGCGGGGAGCACCTCTCTGCTGATCTAGGGTGTGCTCAGTGCAGGTCTGCAGACGCCTCGGTGACAGCTTATGGCGTCTCTTTCAGGGTCAAGTTTACAGCCTCGGTTTATAAGTGTTTGTTCTGGTGACACAAGAACAGGCAAAAAAGAAAAAAAGAAAAGGTAGAGGTGTGCTTGTGTTTGTGTAAAATCCAGCTCCTTGGGAGAGGAAGATGCTGGTGGCTGGGAAGAGATTGGGAATTGCGAGGCGAGGGCGGTGCGGAGCTGCCTTGCAGTCAGCGTGCGTGCGGGCGCCGGTGGCCGGGGGAGGGATTGCCTGGGCCAGACCCTGCTGCCCCACAGCACAGTCACGAGCAGCCTGGCCTGGCTGTGAGGGTAAGCTGGAGCTCACTGGAAAGTTCTGTGCTCAAGCTGCCCAGGATTCTTCTGGGCCAGCGCGAGCTGGGGCCCAGCAGGGCGCTGCTGCCGAGGCTGGAACAGCTAGCTGACAATCCCCTGCTCTTATATTCCACGCGACCACTCCTGGGAATAAGCTAGGTGTCGGCAAGGACGTAGGGAGGCAAAGCGTCTGTGTCCTGCCGGAGGGAGTGTCAGGGGTCCAGCCGCATGGGAAGCACTGTGGCTGCAGGAAGGGACACACAGTGTACCCGTGCTCGGTGACCCACCGATCCCAGGCTTGGCTCCTCCCTCATTTTACAGATGAGGAAACAAAAGCTTAGGAAGTTACATCAACTCGTGTTCATACAACTGGCAAGTGGGGAGCCAGGGGACGTAGGGGAGTCCTGTGTACAATCAGGAGATGGAAGAGCCAGGACCTCAGGTGGAAGTGACACTGAAAGAGACTTCAGTTAATTGAAAGAAACATCTTTCTAATTGTCCACCATCTTTTGAGGACCCTGCCTGGACAGACAGGTAGATTCGATGATGTCTGAAGTCCCCTTTTTCAACACCTAGAGGCTGAGGACAGCAGTTTAGCTCTGACGGGAGGGGCTGGTGCCTGAAGATGGGGCGTGGCACTGAGGCAGGGTAACGCCTGCAGGGCAGACCCTGGGTCTGTGAAGGGTGTCAGGGAAACCTCACTAGGGGTGGGGAAGTGCTGGTTGGAGCTCTGGAACAGGCATCTGGTGTGGATCATATGGGGTGGGCTGAGCAGGCCAGAGTGACAGGTCTTCTGGAGCTCAGGGAAAAACAGAAGGCCATCCTTGAGGAGGGGCCAATGTGAAGGAAGCCAAGTCAAATGCCAGACTCTGGGGAAGCTGATGGAATCTCCCAGTTCCAGGCTGGCTTACAGGTTTGGCTTGTGGTCTCATTGGCAGTATAAGTCTTTCTGGCACGTAGGAAGCTTCCAGCCATTGGCCTCCTGTCATCTTTTTGAGTGAGTAACCACAGCCAGATATCTCATAGTATCTCTCTCTCTCTCTCTCTCTCTCTTTTTTTAATATAGAGTCTCACTCTGTTGCCCAGGCTAGAGTGCTGTGGCATCAGCCTAGCTGACAGCAACCTCAAACTCCTGGGCTCAAGAGATCCTACTGCCTCAGCTTCCCAAGTAGCTGGGACTACAGGCACGCGCCACCATGTCCAGCTAATTTTTTCCATGTATTTTTAGTTGGCCCATTAATTTCTTTCCATTTTTAGTAGAGACAGGGTCTTGCTCTTGTTCAGGCTGGTTTCAAACTCCTGACCATGAGCGATCCTCCCACCTCGGCCTCCCAGAGTGCTAGGATTACAGGCGTGAGCCACCTCACCTGCTGAGATATCTCACAGTATCTCTTTTAAGCATAGCTCAAAATTCTGAAATCTCTCAGTTACTGACTGGTTGTTCTGCTCAGCAGTTCTCTCATCCTCATCCTAAGAGCAACGACTTGAGGCCATCTGAAACAACAGGCTTGACCTTGATCTGATCTTTGTCATCATGCTAGCTCTCACTTCTTATGCTGGCTGAGAAACATTAATAGGAAGCTCTTGGGAAAGGCGTGGGGCCTCAGTCCTATTTCCTGGCTCCCAGTCCCAATGTAGATTGCAGGTCACAGGCTGAGAAAGCCTCTCTTAGCAGGGCTGTATTCCTTAACATCTTAAAAGATAATTGACTATTTAAATAAAAATAATAACAGTGTATTGTGGGGTTTATAACATATGTAAAAGTAAAATACATGAAAACAATAACATAAAGGCCAGGAGGGGAGAAATGGAAATATATCATTGTAAAGTTCTTATATGATATGTAAAATTGTATCACTTGAAGGTAGACTGTGATAAGTTAGATGTATACTATAAACCCAAAAGCAACCATTAAAGAAGCAAAGAATTATAACTAATAAGCTAATAAAGGAGATAAATTAGATTTGTAAAATATGCTCAATTAATCTATAAGCAGAAAAAGAAGAAAAGGAAAACAAAAAACATGTAGAACCAATAAAAAAACAAATAGCAAAATGACAGACTTAAACCTAATTATATCAATAATCACATTAAACAAAAATGGTCTAAATACTCCCAATTAAAAGGCAATGTCAGATTGGATATCACAGCAAGACTCAACTACATGCTGCCTACATGAAGCAAATTAAAAGATAAAGATATATAAGGCAAAAGTAAAAAGGATGGAAAAAGATATACATGAAAACACTAATCAAAAGAAAACTAGAGTGGCTATATTAATATAAGACAAATTTGATTTCAAAGAAAGTCATTTCAGGCTGGGTGCAGTGGTTCTTGCCTATAATTCTAGCACTTGGGAGGATGAGATGGGAGGATCATTTGAGCTGAGGAGTTCAAGGCTGCAGTGAGCTATGATTGGGCCACCACACTCTAGCCTGGGCAAGAAAGTGTGACCCTTTCTAAAAAAAAGAAAAGAAAAAAAACAAAAGTCATTTTTAATGACAAATGGGTCAATTTATCAAGAAGACATAAAGATCTTAAATGTTTATGCATATAGATCTTCAAACACATGAAATAAAAACTGATAGAACAGCAAGGAGAAATAAACAAACCTACAATTATGGTTGGAGATTTCAATATCTCTGTTTCAATAATTAGTATAACATGAAAACATAAAAATGATTAAGGATATAGAAGCTTTAAACAACATTATTAACCAATTTGGCTAAAACATTCCACCCAACAAAATAACACAAATTTTCAAGTGCGCATGGAAGATTTACTAAGATAGACCATATTCTCAGTCATAAAACAAGTCTCAATAAACTTTACAAGATACTAAGTATCTTCTCTAGCCATAGTGGAATTAAATTGGAAATCAATAACAGACCTCTGGAAAATCCCCAAATACTTAAAAAATAAATAACACACTTCTAAATAAGCCATTTGTCACAGAAGAAACCAAAGGGACATTAGACAGTCTTCTTTGAACTGAATGAAAATGAAAGCACAATAGCACAATATATCTGAATTTGAGAAGTATTGCTAAAGCAGCCCTTACGGGAAAATTTATAGCACTAAAATGCCCATATGAGAAAAAAAAAAGAAGGGTCTCAAATCAGTGACCTCAGCTTTCACCTTAAGAAAAGAGACCAAATAAAACCAAAGTAAGCAAAAGAAAGGAAATAATGAAGATCAAAGCAGAAATCAGTAGGACAGAAAACAGAAAAATAATAGAGAAAATTAATGAAATCAAAAGCTGTTTATTTGAGATCAATAAAATTGATAAACCTTCTGCTAGACCCTAAGGAAATTAGGAAAGAAGACATAAATTATCAATCAGGAATAAAAGAGGAGACTTTATTAGACATTCTGTAGATATTAGCAGGAACATAAGGAACATTATGAACAACTTTATGCCAATAAATTTGACAACCTAGATGAAATGGACAAATTCCTTGAAAGACAAAAACTATCAAACTACCAAAGTTCTCTCAAGAACAAATAAGTAACCTAAATAGCTCTGTATCTATTAAAGAAATTGAATTTATAGTTAAAAACCTTCCCACAAAGAAAGATCCTGGCCCAGATGGCTTCACTGGTGAATTCAACAAAATATATAAGGAAGAAATAATACCAATTCCACATATTTTCTCCAAGAAAATTGAAGAGAAGGGCACATTTCCCAACTCATTGTATGAAATCAGCTTTACTCTATTAATAATATTAAAGCCAGGCAAAGACATTATAAGAAAACTATAGACCAATATTCATCATGGCAATAGGTGCAAAAATTCAGACAAAATTTTAGCAAAATGAATTCAACAGTATTTATCTCAGGATTGCAAGATTGGTTCTACATTCAAAAATGAATCAAGCTGGGTGCAGTGGCATACACCTGTGATCCTAGCTACTTGGGAGGCTGAGGTGGGAAAATCACTTAAGACCAAGGGTTAGAAGCTGCAGTGTGCTGTCATCATGCCCATGGTTAGACACTGCCCTTCAGCCTGGGCAACATTAGCGAGACTCTGTGTCTTAAAAAAATAAAAAATAAATGGATCAATGTAAGTCATCTCTCTCTTATTTACAAATTAAAATAGAAAAACTATACAATTACATCAATAGATACAGAAAATATATTTGGCAAAAAGCCAACCTCCATTCCTGATTAAAAACTTCAGGCAAAAAAATGATTAGAAGGGAATGTCCTCAACCTGAGAAAGGGCATCTATGAAAAACCTACAACTAACATTATCCTCAATGATAAAAGACATGATTTTTCTTTCAAGCTTGGGAACAAGACAAGCATGTAAGATGTCACTACTTCTAGGCAACATTGTAGTAGAGTTTCCATCCAGTGCAATCAGGCAAGAAAAACAAAAGAAGAAGAAAGAAAGAAAAGCCATTCATATTATAAAGGAGAAAATAAAACTATCTTCATGCAGACATGATCATCTATGCAGAAATCCAACAGAATCTATTAAAAGCTACTACAACTAATAAGTGAATTTAGTGAGATTACAGGATACAAGATTAATATATGAAAATAAATTGCTTTTCTATATATTAAATATGACCAATGAGCCATTGGAAATTGAAATTTTAAAATATACCACTTATAAACCATAAAAAATATGAAATACTTACAGATAAATCCATCAAAAGTGTGAAAAATCAGCACAGTGAGAGCTAACGTTACACTTGTAAACAAGAATTAAAATGACCTAAATAAATGGAGGGATACACTGTACTCATGGGTTAGAAGATTAAACATTGTTACAGTGTCAGTCCTCCTCAAATTATCCATAGACTCTGTACAATTCCAAATAAAATCCAAGCAGACTTTTTTTGCAGAAAACCACAAACTGATTCTAAAATTTATATGGAAATTCAAATGACTGAATAACAAAAGCAACTTGGAAAAGGAAGAACAAACTTGGAGGATGAATACTACCCAATTTCAAGATTAAAAAAAATTGATACATAATAGTTGTACATATTTTTGGGGTACATGTGATATTTTGATACATGCATACAATGTATAATGACCAAATATGGGTAATTGGAATATCCATCACCTCAAACATTTATCTTTCATTATGTTGGGAACATTCAACTTCTTTTCTTCTAGCTATTTTGAAATGTACAACAAATTATTTTAACTATTTTAAGTTCCCTACTGAACTATCGAACACTAGATCTTATTCTTTCTATCTAACTGTATTTTTGTACCCATTAGTCAATCTGTCTTCCTCCCCTTCACTCTCCCATCCTTCCCAGCTCTGGTAACCACCAGTCTACTCTCTATCTCTATCAGATCCACTTTTGTGGCTCCCACATGTGAGCTAGAATGTGTGTTATAAACATGTGATGTAAATACAAATGTTCAGAGTGGTAGCCTCTGAGAATGTGATTAGTTGGTGGAGTGTGGTAGGGCCAGCTCCACTGTTTTTTGTAAGAGGTCTTATAATATTATAATATTTTACTTAAAAACAAAGCAAAACTATGTGTATGTATTACTTTGATAAGAATAAAATTTAAATTAAATAAGAAAAATAGGAGTCCATTTGCTCAAGGCTTCTTGGGCATGGCTCCAGGTAATGGTCCTCAAATTTGGCTCAGAATAAACCTCTTAAAATGAATATATATATATATAGTAGGTGAATACAAAGATATTGCAATATTAATATCAGATAAATAATCTCAAGGCAAAAACATTTAATTAACAAAGAGGGATATTGCATATTGGTAAAAAATACTATCTACAAAGATGATAAATATTTCTATAAACACTTAAGCTTCTAACAACATATCTTCAAGACATATAAAGTGAAAGTTATAAAAATATAAATTCACAAATTCACAATGGGGAAAATCAATATACCTCAAGAAGCAAACAAATCACGTTGGTTAAAAAAATAAGGACATCAAGCAAGTGGTCTCAGAGTGCCGTCCACATTACTCCCAGGTCCGTGAGACCTAATCACAGGTTCCACGAATTCAAAATGATTTTGATAGTAATATGATGCTATGACCTACTCAGACCCACCAAAATGGTATAAAGATTACTTTAAACTGAAGACATTTGAGATACAGCAGATGCAGAAAAGCAGCCTTTTCGGAACTTCCCTTATCAGACTGAAAGCAGAGCCTTCTGTCAGTGAAGCTGCCATGAATCCCCCTTTGGGGGTGCTTCCAGGCAAGATGAGAAATTGCGTAAATAAACACGATCACAATACTGTCATGCCTTCCATTTGTTCCCATGAAAGCCCATCTGTCTGTCCAAAAGTTGATTTTTTCCTACAGAAGCCCTTCTCCTCCCTCTTTTTCTCCTAACAAGTTGGTATATAACCCCCTATCTCTAGCTGTTCAAGGAGCCTCTTCATCCAAATGTTCCGACAAGCATAATAAACTTTTCTCCTGCTAATCTGTCTATTGTCAGTTAATTCACAAGCCCCCAACCACTTAGACATAAATTGAAAGAGGAAAAAAATCTTTCTTCCAACAATGATATTTGCCTTGTTCACAATATTGATGTTTGCATTGATTAGTGCAAAAGCAGTGGTAGGTAAAACTGTTGGAAACTAAGCACAAATCAAACTGCAGCTCCAAAGTGTATTTGCAGACATTGTATTCTTCAACACCACACACAGAAATAAACAAGCAAACAACAGTTGCACCTAAGAATGACACCAGTAAAGCATTAAATCTCAACTCTTGTGTGCATATTTTTATAATATTTGCATAAAGCACTTCTGCTGAATAGTTTGCTTTATATTTTGATATAGCCATCGTCTTGAGTATAAACACTTGTGCATTTGTTTGAGTTGTGAGCCAAAGGCTATAGCCACTTTTCCCAAGGAACCTTATTTTTACTTGAAAGGAGGACTGGAAGACAAATGATAATTATTCAGACTTGCATTTAGTAGACACTTTCTCAAAAATAAATGAAAGGAGCCTATCACTTCAATATTTGTTGTTAAGGAGCTCGGGAAATTTCACCCCAAAATATGACTCCTCGCTAGAAAGAGAATTTTGAATTAAAGGCCTTTAGAGATCCACAGGCCCTTGGAAAGGGCTTTCCCTCTATCTGCATAACCAGATGGACCCATCAAAAGAACAACCTACTTCCCTTCCCCTCCCTGTTATCTCACTATATTGCAGGAAAAAAAAATCAAGAATGCAAGCAGGCCTGGCCCAAATCATTTTAAATATAATACCTGTGTCTCAAGGTTAATTTAATTTGCAAAGAGAATCATTTACAAGTCAATCTGTTCCCCCCATCATTTATCCTCCCTAGCAACCTAGCAACCATTTATTGGTCCTAAACAGAATTACTTATGTTCCTCATCTCCCCTTCCCCTCCAAAAGGAGGGTATAAAATTTCTAGACTTCATTTGGATATTGAGTAATCACTTTTTGATTCTCCCTATGTGCATGGTAAATGAACCTCTTCCTTTTATTAATCTGCCTTAATTGTGAGTTGATCTTTCAGCAAATTTTGGGGGGAAAGGGGAAGTTTCTCTTCATCCCACAGTTGCCAAGGATAAAATTTTAGCTTTCAAGTAAAAATAGAATTCTGGGGAACTCAAATCCATTATTGTGAATTTGACACTTTTCCAATAAAACTTTTCTGATAAGATAGGTGATATTAATGAATGTGATTTTTTGACATTGTGTGATAAAATGTGTCAACAATTAGGATATCTGCATAACTTAGTGAACAGATATTTTCAATGCATGATATTACAAAATTATGTGTAGATAAAAGATCCATTCAGACTACTAGTTAGACCAATGGATTTTATAATAACAGAGTATAAAAAGTTCATTGTTAGGTTTCAGATTCCACATTGCAACAAAGTTTTAAGAAACTGTCACTTGCACTTGGAAGTTTCAGTGTAGTATCAAAGAAAAATATACATAATTATTTGAAAATTTTGTTTTTAAGATAATTTTTTAATTTTTATTTTTAAATATGAGGTCTTGCTATGTTGCCCAGGCTGGCTTCAAACTCCTAAGCTTAAATGATCCTCCCATCTCAGCCCCTTGAGTAGCTGGACTACAGGTGTGCACTACTATGCCTGCCTTGGAAAGGCTATTTTTTAAAGTTTTCATTTCCCTCCTACATATCTGTGCGAGATCCAACATTTTTCACTTTAACCAAAGCAATCAATATATAACAACAAAATTGACTGTGAACAGTTATGCGAATCCAGCTATCTTGTACTAAGTCAGATGTTAAAGAGATTTGCAAAGATATAAAACAAATCTACTCTTCTGTTATTTTTTGGTTTTGTAATATATTTTCATAAAAACATTTATATTAATATGTAATGTGGGCCAGGCGAGGTGGCTCACACCTGTAATCCTAGCTCTCTGGGAGGCCAAGGCAGGCGGATTGCTCAAGGTCAGGAGTTCGAAACCAGCCTGAGCAAGAGCGAGACCCTGTCTCTACTATAAATAGAAATAAATTAATTGGCCAACTAATATGTATAGAAAAAATTAGCCAGGCATGGTGGCGCATGTCTGTAGTCCCAGCTGCTCGGGAGGCTGAGGCAGCAGGATTGCTTGAGCCCAGGAGTTTGAGGTTGCAGTGAACTAGGCTGACGCCACGACACTCACTCTAGCCTGGGCAACAAAGCGAGACTTTGTCTCAAAAAAAAAAAAAAAAATATGTAATGTGCTCATTATTGTTATATTTAAAGTCTATGTATAATTACTTAAATATTTTAAAAATTTCTCAGTTTTAATTTCAAGCACAGTAAATATTGGTAGATAAAACACACATACATAAAATTTTTAAGAATGTAAATAGATCCTAACACCAAAAAGCTTAAGTACTAGAATAATTTAATTAATAAGCTTGATTTAATATGTTATATATTACACAATTGTGTATAGTTATATATTATACACAATTATAATATGCTATTATTATTATATATTTTAACTAATAATTAGAGAATGCTTTTTTAAAAAGACTCACGGACGGGCCGGGCGCGGTGGCTCACGCCTGTAATCCTAGCACTCTGGGAGGCCGAGGCGGGCGGATTGCTCCAGGTCAGGAGTTCAAAACCAGCCTGAGCGAGACCCCATCTCTACTATAAAAATAGAAAGAAATTAATTGGCCAACTAATATATATATATAAAAAAAAAAAAAATTAGCCGGGCATGGTGGCGCGTGCCTGTAGTCCCAGCTACTCGGGAGGCTGAGGCAGCAGGATTGCTCGAGCTCAGGAGTTTGAGGTTGCTGTGAGCTAGGCTGACGCCACGGCACTCACTCTAGCCTGGGCAACAAAGCGAGACTCTGTCTCAAAAAAAAAAAAAAAAAAAAAAAGACTCACGGACCATTGTGATAATTGACCATGTTATCAGACCATTAAGAAAACTTAAATTGCAAAAAACAAAAATTACAGAGACCACATTATTACTGTGATATAATAAAATAGAAAATGAACAACCAGTGGAATGGCCACAAAAACCCCTATTCTCTTAGGAAACTAAAAACATCCTCTAAATAACTATTGGGTTAAATGGATAATCAAAACTAAAATTAAAAATTACTTAGACCCATCAAAAGAACAATTGACTTCCTTCCCCCTCCCTGTTATCTCACTATATTTCATATCAAAACTAGTTGATGGCAACTAAAATGAGAATATTTCATATCAAAATTAGTTGGAGGCAACCAAAGTATCAATCAAAACTAATAGCTAATAGCCTCAAAAGCTAACTAACTAATAGCCTCAAAAGCTTTTCACGAAAGGGTAAGAATTGAAAACACTGCATTAAAAAACTCAAGAAAGGAGAAAAATAAGATTCTTAGAGATGACAGAAAAAGTCATCTCTAAAAAGTTATTTCCATCCCACTTGTATCTCCAAAATCAAACAAAAAAGATTTTTTCAAGAAAATAGAGTAGAAAACCCAATTTTCTACAAAACTAGAAAATGTTCACTATCTTTAACTTCAAATTTTCTACAAAAAACTAGAAAATGTTCATTATCTCTAAACCCAATCACGAAGAATACTTGCCATCAGCAATGAAATCAGAATTGATTTGAAGGCACAGCCCTTACTAGTTATTTGGATATTTGGAGAAGTAAACATTTGGGGATGCAGTAAATAGAGCAAGGTTAGGCTTATCAGAGGGACAGATGACAACAGAGACAAGATTTTCAGCTCTTGGGCTCTGTGTTCTATCCCAACTGCCCACTCTCCACTCTCCATGCAAAATCAGTCACAGTATTGCTCAAAACCCCAAAGATGGTGAATCTTCAGAATACATTGCTCCTTGTGAATTGGGAGGGGGCTTATGGTTGGTTTGAAGTAAGTGGAGATTGGTCTGATATTCTTCAAACTTTCTTACTAAGAGGTTTAAAGTATTTAGGAATTCCAGGAATCAAGAAACTTTGGATAATGTGTTCATCCCAGTGAAGACATCCACTTCAATGTGGCCAAATTCTGACCCATTAATAATGGATCCAGGTTAGCAGGTGACAGAACTGCTATTGATCTTGCACTGGTCCATTTTTAATGACACTGTATAGATAGATAGCTACCCTCCAGGCCTGGCCAAAGAAGACAGTCTTAGAATGTTTAAAATTTGAGGGTGTGGTACCAAATATGCCCTCTCATTCTTTCAAGGCTGCCAGTGAAGTGGAGTGCCCATCTTTTTGTGTCTTTTGGCTTTGTGTCCACTTCCTCCAACACCTGCACTGCTTCCTCTCAGCAAGATCTTTAAGTATGCTTGTTGCTGAAATAGCATTTTGTATGCTGCATCAAACTGGTATCACAATGCGGTCACATTTTACTTTCATAGCCAGATAAGATGACTTCAAGCCACCACTCATGATGTCCCCCGGGGGTTCCGGGAATGCCCATGGGTAGGTCCCAGCCAGCTCAGAAGGGAACTGATTGGTTTCTTCTACTCAGCTTGAAAAAGCTTCGTGTAAGGTGCCCCTGTGCTGACAGTGAGGACCACATACAGGCCATTTCCTGGGGTGCCTCTTCTAGTCATCTCTACCAGAACTGAAAAGTTTTGTTTTTTTTTTTTTTTTTTTTTTTTTTTGAGACAGAGTCTCACTTTATTGCCCAGGCTAGAGTGAGTGCCATGGCGTCAGCCTAGCTCACAGCAACCTCAAACTCCTGGGCTCAAGCAATCCTGCTGCCTCAGCCTCCCGAGTATCTGGGACTACAGACATGCGCCACCATGCCCGGCTAATTTTTTCTATATATATTAGTTGGCCAATTAATTTCTTTCTATTTATAGTAGAGATGGGGTCTCGCTCTTGCTCAGGCTGGTCTCGAACTCCTGAGCTCAAATGATCCGCCCACCTCGGCCTCCCAGAGAGCTAGGATTACAGGCTTGAGCCACCGCGCCCGGCCTGAAAAGTTTTTAAACATGAAGAATTTTCAAACCATACTTACGCACCCCCCCCCAAACAAGCACAAACACCCACACCCACACATACACAAACCCCCTCCCCACATACACACACACACATACACACACCCCAAACAACAACAAAAAACACCACACCACTTCTAAGGAAACTAACTCTGAAGAGATTTGACTCTGCAAAAGTGCAGGCACCTTCTTATATTATTATAGAAAGCAATTTAGCTGAAACATTTCCTGCTTAACATTTGCATAACATTAATGAACTGAGCAGGTGGATTTTCCTAGAACAAAGGAAGATTCCTTATTGCAAAACAGAAAACTGCTCCCAGCTTTGAAATGACAGCTTTTTAAATTTTTGTTTTTCAGTCTTCTGCCAAGCTCTGGGTAGCCTCCCCCAAGCAATCTCTGAAAGGAGGCAGCTCCTCCCAAGCACTTAGCGTGGGTCTGGGAATTCAGCCTGAGGTGTTGGCAGAGGAAGCTCTGTTACCCCTCTTCACCTGCCCCAGGGATCCCTACTGCCTTCTCTCAGGGCTGCAGGGCCTCCGTTACCCCAGAATAATCCATTAGAGGAAGTCCTTTGGTAACGTTTGTGTGCTTGTGCTCAATCATAGTTTGTAGGGCCAATGGAGAACTCATCTGTCTACTAGGTATGGTCTGTGTTAGGAACTGAGGGCTACAAAAATGAACAAGGCAGAGCAGGATATTTGTATGGTGCCAAAATGACACGCTGCACATTATTTATTAATTGCAAAAAGAAAAATCTGGTGATCCGAACTTTAAGCACGGATCAAACTTAGTCACTAAGAGTGGGATGCCTGACATATGTATTTTGATTGTATGCCCTATGAATTATTTCACAAGTATAAAGCATCACTTGTGAAATAATTTTACCAAATGGTTTAACCTAAATCACCCAACCTCTATTTGATAAAAAGCACAGGTGATAAAGGAACAAATTCAACTGCACCCCACAGGAACAGGCTGAATCGAGCTGACCTGGGTTGGAATCTTGGCTCTCTGTTAGCTGTGTGAACTAAAATAAAAGCTTAAGCCCCCAGCTGACTGAATGGACCCCCTCTTGGCCAGTGGGGCCCCAGAAAACCCTAAAGCTGAGTTGTTGGCCACGGGAAGCCAGGTGAAACACTGCCATTGCCTCTCTTCCTTTGTGGAGATTTCCTTTGTAACAATGAGATGCTAAATCATTAACAGACCTAAGGCTGGACAAGACAAAGTGGAAACCACACCTGCAGGCCATCAATTTACTTAATAGATCACTTGAGTTTCAGTGAATGTCCAGTGGCTTGTCTCTGATTAATAGACATCCTTATCGTAAGCTAAAACATTCCAAGCCTTTAGACAAAGCTTAATTTCTTTAACCAATTGCAAATCAAAGAATCTTTAAACCCACCTAGAACCTGTAAGCCCCCTGCCTTTTCCGGCCAAACCAATGTATGCCTTCCACATATTGCCTTAGGGTCTTACATGTAATTCTTGTCTCCATGAATGTATAAAACCAAACTGTAACCCAGCTCTGGTGGGCACATTTTCTTTGGACATCTTGAGGCCCTGTGCTCCTGGACGGTCACACACATTCAGCTTAGAATAAACCTCTTTGAGTTTGGGACTTTTTTCTGTTAACAGCTGTGAGCCCAGGGGTAAGTACCTTAGCTTCTCTGAGACTCGATTTTATCTTATGTAAAATGGACACAACTTAAATATAACAGTGCTTTCCTGGGCAGCTCAGATCTGGCCTTGCCAGACAATGATGCATTAAAAACAAAGCAGAAGGGCATAAGCACACAGAGACACAATCAGACAGTGTGACATTAAGAAAAATGGCCTGAATTTTTCAAAAAGTCAATATAAATAATAAAAATAGTTGGGGGATTGTTCTTGTAGGGGCCAAGGGAAAACTTTCCCTTTGCCCTCTGAAGGTTCATTGAAAATCAACTGACAAAAGGCGGATTAATAGGAGAAAGGGCATACAAAATTTATTTTAATGTGCGCAGTCCAGGGGAATCATAAGAGAATGATTACCCAATAATCCAGTGAGGTATAGAAGTTTATATACCTTTTTCATAGGAAAGGAAGGAGATGGGGATTGTAGACATTTCTTTTGATGGAAAGTAAATGATTTTCAGGGGAGATGAATGAGCCCAAAGAACAATGACCTGGGACCACGTTTCTCTCGGCTCTGGGGGGAGGTGGTCACAGGTTGTGGGAGAGTGAAGGGAGGAAAGCTTGCCAAGCAAAGACTGCCTTGTTACGCAGATGGAACTATCTCAGGTAGTCTTGGAGCCGCCCTCAGAAGGAACAGATGGTAGCCTGTGGCTGAGGTAATCTTTTTTAGATCGGGACAAAGAGTGGGGGAACTCACTAGCTATTTATTTCACTTATGTAGGTTTTTCTCTACAGATGTAAATCTCCTCCACAAAAGGCAGATTTTCAGTGCTATTCCTGTCTGCAGACCCTCTGAATAGCCATCTCAAAATATGTCAAAGAAGTATTAAAAAATAAATACTTAAACTCTAAAACACAAAAGGGTATATTTTTTGGGTGAAATAGTTTTAGTTTCCTTTAATCTCCCATTTGAAACTTTATTTTCAGAAAGTTTCACATGTTAAAATTAAGTTTGGTAGCTATGGAGAGAGAAATTGGGTTAGTAATGGAGTGGCAAGGGATCTGAAAAGGGAGGAAAGAACACAGATTAGGATGAGAATTAATACATAGAAAAGAACAAATCTAAGCACTTTCATCTACACTCAATTACACTAGTTTCACATTTCTGGGAATAGGCTAGTCCAATTAAACAGGTGTGTCTTATTCTAGAAGTTGGTGTTGCAGATGGGTTCTCAAAACTAGGCCTCTATATATGATGTAGGCAAACAGATCTTTAATAAGAGGCATTTGTACAGAAACAAAAGAAAAACAAAGGTTAATGGCTGGAGTAATCTATCACTTAGTTTTTCTAGAGTCTGGACGGCAGTCAGTTGCAAAGATTAGTGTCAATCTGACAGATTTTTCTGGTTAGCGGTTTGTGTTTACAAAGTTTGTCAAATGTAAGCTGTTATGGTGAATTTTTTTCAAAGCCAAGTTGACTAGCTTCAGCTTTCAGGACCTTAGGAAAAAAGAAGTGTTCATTTCTAGTGATTCTAAGTCAGAAGAGTAAGAGAAAAATTGGAAACATTGTTGCTGAAAGCTTGGCACGCGTCTTCCAGGCCCCATCAGAAAAATGAGGACAAGTGGTTTGAGGAGAAGGAAAGTGTTTATTAATTTGCAGGCAAATGAAGAGGATGGATATTACTGTCTAAAAATGCCATCATCCTCCTACTAAGCAAACATACAGAGCTTTTAAAGGGTTGGTTCTCAGTTCAGGCAATTGCTATTCAACTATAGTTGATGATTTGGATCTGTCCCATCTGTGGGGAAGACAATCCCATGACCTCTGCTCACCTGGGAGACCCACCTGGACCTCTGGGACCTCCACCCAGCCTGCTGAGGCATCTTCTGTAATACAAAGAACAAGAGACAATACCTTGCTCCTTCAAACCACTGGCCTGAGACAGGGATGCAAGTTTTAGTTCCCCCCAAAAAGTAGGGGATATTTTAAAGAGACAGAAAATATTTTTTGCCATTTTTAGGCCATTCCTTCTGTTACATTAGGCTAGAGAGTTGTAGCCAGATATTGGAGGAAACTAAAAATTCAGGATTCAGTCTATATAATAAAAAACTCAAAAATAAATGAACAGAACTAGAATCTAGTAACAGGTGCACTATTGTTTTCTTCTGAAGCATAATTGTTTTATCCCTAGTCACCCATTTTTACCAAAGATATTTACAACAAGACTAATTTGCTTAAAAAATAAGTTTTGTTTCATTAACTGGGCCTGGTTATTTGAATAAAATGCAGTAAGAATAGTGATTTATCATATAGGCTCCTTTTGAGTTTTCTTTTCTTAAATTTTTCATAAGGAATTTCAGATTAGACTTATAAAAAAACCTCTCAAGCTTTAGGAACGAAGCCAAAGTCTGTCTGTCTGTAATGCCTGTATGAGTTGGGTGACTTCTTTTCTTCTTGAGGTCCCCAAAATAACGTGAGGTTCTTGGGCCTGTCAGAAAGTGACATTCTTTACTTACTGCAAAGAATCGTGTAAGGGAACTGTATATACAAGTTACTTGGGCTGGTTTTTCCAAGGGGCTTTTTATTGGCTCCATAAAAGTCAACCTCAATTTCCTAAAACTGCCTGGTTATATTTGAAAATATGACATTCCAGTCAATGCCTTGGTAAAATAACCAATGTCTCCAATTGTGTGCTGTTATAGAAGAAAACAGATTCTTATTGAACTTATGTAAATAACTATATCACCATAAAATAGGAATACTGGCAAATAGTTTACAAATTCTGGAGGAATCAGGTAGAGAGAAAGGTCAATGGTTCAATTCTATTTACAAAAGTATACTTTACACAACTACTGTAAGCTATAAATAAAGGAAGGGAAAAAAGTTTTCTTGACTCTGGAAAACCAAACATAAAAAGAATCAGCAATGTTTCAAACAAAAATAGTCATAAAAAATCATTTCAGCCCTCTATCAGTTTAGTCCCATATAATTAATTCTTGTTCTGCTTGAAGTTAGGTGAGTTCAGTTTGTTTGTTTGTTGTTACTGTTTTTCATTAGAGTTCTGGAATTTTTACCTAGTCCAATGGTATGGTCTTGAAATTGTCAGAAATCTATTTTCCAGAGTTCTCTCCATCCTCTCCATGAACCTCTTTGAAGACATGGCACTTTAGGATTTGCAGAGAGCTTTCAGAGGGAAAAAAGCACCAAAATAAAGCAATTAACTGTGGACAATAAGACTTAAAATGGCCATGGTTTAAAGACACAATTGATAAAGAAATTTGGTTATTTATTTATTTTCTGTGGCCTATAATTTTACATAATCACCATAATTATGACTGATAACATATACCAAGTCATATCAGATTCTTAAGACTCTCATACAATTTTAAAACACATATTAATAACATGTCCATACAAATATAACTCAAAAAAGGTTAAACATCCTTTCTTTTTCTTTTTTTTTTTTTAATTTTTTTTTTTTTGAGACAGAGTCTCACTTTATTGCCCAGGCTAGAGTGAGTGCCATGGCGTCAGCCTAGCTCACAGCAACCTCAAACTCCTGGGCTCAGGCGATCCTGCTGCCTCAGCCTCCCAAGTAGCTGGGACTACAGGCATGCGCCACCATGCCCGGCTAATTTTTTTCTATATATATTAGTTGGCCAATTAATTTCTTTCTATTTATAGTAGAGATGAGGTCTCGCTCTTGCTCAGGCTGGTCTCGAACTCCTGAGCTCAAAGGATCCGCCCACCTCGGCCTCCCAGAGAGCTAGGATTACAGGCTTGAGCCACCGCGCCTGGCCAAACATCCTTTCTTGTTTGACAATGCTTCCCATATAATTTTAACATGCCAAATGAGCTTGTTTATTATCTCTCTTTTGAATGCTTCAGGGGCCCCTTTGGAACATCCCAAAGTTAGTTCGATATCAAAAAGATTTCATTTAGAATTTGAAGTTTGATTTTGGGAAGCCTGTCACATGTCAGAGGTTGAAAACACTTGATCAAAACAGAAAAGTTTTAACACAATTTATCAAAATAGGATCACTGGTCAGTGTAAAATAATAGCCATTAATTTAACCAACTGTTAATTTAAAAGATTTTAAAGAGAAAAAAGCCTTTATTCTTTGATAGAGAGGAGACTCAGTTTTCTAAATAACCAAAAGAACTAAGAAAGAGGCCGGGCGCGGTGGCTCACGCCTGTAATCCTAGCTCTCTGGGAGGCCGAGGTGGGCGGATCCTTTGAGCTCAGGAGTTCGAGACCAGCCTGAGCAAGAGCGAGACCCCATCTCTACTATAAATAGAAAAGAAATTAATTGGCCAACTAATATATATAGAAAAAATTAGCCGGGCATGGTGGCGCATGCCTGTAGTCCCAGCCACTTGGGAGGCTGAGGCAGCAGGATTGCTTGAGCCCAGGAGATTGAGGTTGCTGTGAGCTAGGCTGACGCCACGGCACTCACTCTAGCCTGGGCAACAAAGTGAGACTCTGTCTCAA